>CM076579.1:561209366-561318176 GCA_034641835.2 Pinus albicaulis | reverse complement strand
TGTGTGTGTGTGTAGACTTTTGATGAATAATGAATTTAAAAAAACCATCATAATTCTAATATGGTATAACAAATTAATCCAAACAGCACATTTAAATGCATTAATAAAAATGTAATTAATATGAATATTGTTATAAGATGTGTTGACTTTTGATGAATAATGAATTTAAAACAATCACAATAATTGGACTGTCAGAGGTGGATTTTTCTTAAAAAAAAACAAAATGAAAACCAGTGTGTTTATGTGTCTATATGCACCGGTGTGTTTATTATTCTATGGTCACCACACTAATACCCATTCCAGTTATAAATATCGGTGTGTTTGTGTGATACTGCGCACCAGGGCATTTATGTATCTATAAGTACCATTGCATTTGTAGATGCCATGTGCACCGCACGAATACTGATACCAATTATAAATCTCGGTTCTTTTCTGTGATACGGAGCATTGGTGCCTCATAAAGATACACGCACCAGTGCGCTTATACGACCTATGGGCACTACACAAATCCCAAGACCAATTATAACAGCCCCATGCATTGTATCACCAACACCAGGCCCGGTGCTATTGTTTCCTTAACGGCTTGGTGCATTCTCCTTCGACTGCCCCGGTGCGCTATCTACCAATACACACCAATGTGATAAAACCTGATAAGAGAGCCGATGAAAAAACATCCATAATAACCTTCGGTCACCCCTTTTTTTATTTGTGTTGAATTTCTGTTAAAAGCTCTGCCAAAACCTCTGTTTCTAGAAACGGATGTGGTAGCATATGTTTTTTTGACAATTTTGGCCAATTTTATAACACTAAAAACCTCCTTTATAACCTCCACTAGAGGGTCTTTTCCTTGTAGTGTTATCTCGTTCACTCGATCATTCAGGTACAAGTCTAGCCATGTGAATATATGATTTGTCGTCGAACATGGAAAGACATCGTTTGATTACCAACCAATGATGTGAGCTGTTAACAAACACGAGAGAACCACCATTAATGTTAATGGCCCTCAAGGTACTGTAGTACATTTCGTAAGGCGTGAATAGATGATTAGGTGTCGAACACCAAAAAAAATCTTTTGGTCAAAGGTTGAGAAGCAAGGATCTTTTCGATGCTGTAACAAGCCTCATGGTACTGGAATCTGATGTTTCTAAGTGAACTTCCTAGATATTGATTTGTCGTCGACAGGAAGTCACCTTATTGCAAAATAGGAGTTACTGATTTTAGAGAAAAATTTATGACTTGATATATCAATTTTCAGGGATGACGGTCATGAAAATAAAGGTTTACAAGTATTGCAGATGGATGATTTTTTAATCACTAGATGACTTCTCTTGAACATATCGGCGACACTATGATGAGTTGGCAGAATTGACCCAAAACCAAAGTGAAGGAATGATGAACCATAGGTGTGAATTAACCGTCAAGATGATTACCCAACCCAAACAGTCACGAACATGGAGTGAAAGAATTATCATGTTCAAGAGTGACTTGCTACCAAAAAGAAAATTTGCTTACTTTTCCCAAAATTTTCCCCGGTCATTTTTTGACCAATACCTCTTTATTTTTTAACAAGCTTGAGGAGGATAACATTTGCTTGATCTATAATTCAACCCTTCGGGAGAATAATGTATCGCTATTTAATAATTTAACGAACCAGCGATTAATGAAACTCGATTCTTGCCATGATCGACAAGCCCGTCGCTATTTTATGTTTTAACGAGCTTAACGACATTGATAGCCCGGTCATTTTTCATATTTAGAGAGTCTGAAAAAGAGGACGAAAGAGAACTCCAAAAGTATTTTTTCATAAATTTGTCACTCAGATCCAAAAAAGTGTAAAATAATATCTGAGAGAAACTCTTTAGTCATGTTTAACCAAGGTATTCATTTTTCGTAAATAATCCATCTCAGTCTGAAAAAGGGTTAAACTTATATTGAGTAGATATCGATTCATTTACTTTAGTGAGCTCAAAAAGACAAGTGCTCGCCAATATTTTCACATTATCGGAGTCTGAAAAGAGATGAAAGAAGACTCCAGGGGTTCCTTTTTCACTGTTATTGAAGCTTGAAAAAGAGATAAAAGTGTGCTTCAAATCCTTTTTCATTTTTAACAAAGCTCCAAAAATAAGGAGAAAAAGTATGCTTTGTGGTCAAGTCATTCTTTGAATAAATATGCAGGACTAATCTGTTCATCGGTTGTATTTCCTATTCAGAACGACATCAAATGAATTAAAAATACCTGTTTCATGATAAAAACATAATAAAACTATAGTCATAGCAATAAATTTAACTTGCAAACAATTAAATGACTATAAAAAGTAGTTTCACTATTCATTTTTACCATTTCATAGTTACCATTTGCATTTTGGATCTCTGAACCTAATTTTTCCCTCGAACTTCAGTCGTTGATTGCGGTCATTTTTGTGGACGGATTTTGTCTCCATTTGATCCAGGTTAGTGCCATGAACCTTCTCTTTCCTTTAGTATTCATTTCATTTCCATTCTTTGCAATTTTTTTAGGTTTTTGAGGCCTCTAGGGTAAATTATTCCCAAAATGAGGGCAACACACTCTTGAATGTCGAAACCTACATTGCATAGCAGGTACAATGAAGGGGACCTGCATGTGCAACACACTGTCTCAGCCTAGGGAGTGCGTTGGGTGCAGTTCAAGTTTTTGGTTTTCATGTTGTGTCCAAAATTTGCCTAGTTTTTTGCAATAATTGGAATCTAATGGATCTTATGGTTGTATTTCGGGTTTCCATTGGATTATAATGACAATTACATGGAGGAAAAGAAAACATGAAGAACAAGTTATGATTTCCTTGAATGATCTGGGTATTGTAAGAGCCTTAAGATATTGTGGACTACTTAAGTACTTCAAATTGTCGGGAATGAGGCAACAAATAGAACTCTTGGAGTTCTTAGTTCGAGCATGGAATTCAGCGATAGAGGCATTTCACATTAAGAACAAAGTGGTTCCCATAACAGTCGATGAAATCTATTTTCTCACAGGTTTGCCAAGGAGAGGCTTCACATTTCTCTCATAGGATCTACCGTTAGAGGAGATACAACAAGGGATTATGTTATGCAGTATTTCTATCCAAGATCATAACCTAGCAAATATGGAAAAATAAACATCCAATATGTCAGGGATTTTCCTTTAATAAGCATCCTTTTCATGATTGCTAAACTTGATGGCACCATTACACTACATGTAGCGAATTGATCTTATATGTAGTATGCACTAGAGTGCTTAGAGCCAACAGTCTTAAATTGGTATGAAGTTTTTCTATCTCAGATAAAGGAACAGCTGAATAAAGCTGTTACACAGCAATTTGTCACCATCCCTGCAATTCCATGTCCCACACATTGGAGGGCTTATTCCATGACCTGTGAGCAGTGACATGATCTGAAAACACTTTCATGGCATTCCCCTGAACATGGAATTTCATTCCCCTGAAGACAACTCCTTGTGAAAAACCCTAAAAATAGCCTTTTTATCCTTGGCATGACTGCTCAGTGTCATACCTGTGCCAATGGGGGAAATCCTCCAAAGAGGGCACGCCAATTGGCGCTCTGTCTCAGAGTCACACTCACGCCAAGCTTAATAAAGAGTGTTTTTTAAAAATAAATGGCGGAAGATTGACTCCAACAAACTCCTGAACTGGACTCTAAATCGAGTTGGGACGTTTGGCTCTGGTTCTCCATGTAGAGGAAGTAGTTTTCCACCTCTCATGGAAACTTCCTTGAGGATAGGGCCAATCCCATGATTGCAATTAGGAACTTGCACCTTAGCGTGATACGGTTGTTGCTAGACCCGATCTGGGCTAGTAGGGATCGCCTCTGTCCGTAGAGGGGATTTACCTCCACAACAAAAGCAAAGGGAGGAAGGAAGAAAAATTTCAGCTATGGTTCAATCCTTATCTCCTTTGCTTTGGAACGGATTCCACTGATGCAGCTACAACATGTAAAATTGGATATATCTATTCCTAGAGATCCTCGAATGAAGAGATGGGTAGAACTCATGGGTCGGCATGTAGGCCAATCTACCGTTGTGTTCTCGACTGCATTCTTCGCCTAGTTCTGACGACAGATCGTTGCCATCGATGAGTATGCATACGTAGGCATCGACTTCTGAGGAGATCTAGATCTAGTATTACCAGAAGGTGCTTAGTGGGGTGCAATAGGTAAGAATGATTTGACCATGTTTTTTTATTTTTATAAGGCTTATACAATTTTTCTATGTTGTGAATTATTTCCATGACTAAACTAAATTTTTGATGTAATGCAGATATTGGTCGTGTTCAACCAGTAGAGGAACCAGAGCGTGAAGCAGATGTGCCAGCAGAGAGGGTTGTTGGGAGAGCAGTTCTTCAAGACCTTGATATGGCTTAGACTCTTGTTGAGCTTCTATAACACATAGAGGGGTTAACCTTCGGGATTCCAGATTTCCAGATCAAAGAGCTTCCCATGCTACTGGAGCGACACACTATTGGGGTTCCTAACCGTTGGATGCGGTTGCTCTGTAGGATTGCTAGATCTATAGCATGTTACAACGAGCACCACTAGTTTACTTGTGACATTTTGCATACATTTTGAGGTCAGATGACCAATGTGTCTTGGGCACAAATTTTGTAAAAAACCTATAACTATCTATCTATATGTTTTCAGAGTTTTTCCTATGTTTAATGAGTAATCCTATTCAATGATGTGAATGTTTTCTTTACCTATGTCGCAAATTTCTATCTAAAACCTGATTAGATAATGAATCAGTTAAAGTGTTCAGATTTCTGGAAATGTGTTGATATTGAATGAAATCGAAATTTCTCTCCAAAATTCGAACTCTTAGGAACAATCTAAGAAGTGTTAGATTTCTAACATTATAAATACTAGTAAGTTGTAGTACCAAAAGTTGTGAGTCTAACCTCATGATTATGCGGCTAATACCAAAATGAAATGGCACCAGAGATAAGTTCGATCAATGTGCTATACTCAATGATATTTTTCATAGATCTACCGATACAAATCCATTGAAAACTCACTAACTCGTCATTCCGAGCGAAAATGGCCCACGGTGCAAAGGATAGATTATGCGTACTACGACTAGCACCATTAGCATATCCAACAAATGGTTTCGAAGATTCAGTCATCTGCGATGAAATGTAAAGTGGATTACTAATTCCAAGAAAACCCTAAAAACAAATTAAGATAGTGAATGCAAATCAACAACACATAAACATATAATACAAAAAATTACTACGCTCATGATTAAGAAATTAACATTTCAAGTACAACCCATTTCTAGGTTGTGCCAATGGAATCCCATCGTAATCAACTAAATCATAGGCACCCTTAGCAAGAACTCTTTTGACAATATAGGGGCCATGCCATAATGGTTTGAATTTTCCTGTACCTATAACATCAACTTCTTGATCATAAAGAAGGACCAAGTCGCCCTTTGAGTAGATGTGAGGCTGGACATTTTTGTTTTATTGTGCCTTTATGCATATCTTATATGCTTTGTTGGCCAATTGGGCTTCACGACATGTTTCATCTAGTTGGATGAGGTTAAGGAGACATGCTTATTCTTCGGAGGTGTCAGATAACAAGGCTATCGCGAGTTTTAATGATGATATTTCACATTGGATTGGTAAGATAACTTCCAGACCATACACTAATTGAAAAGAAGTAAATATGGTTGCGTTTCTCATTGAGGTTCGATACGCCCACAAGGCGGAGTACAGGATCAAGTGCCAGTTCCTTTTACAGACTCATATCATTCGTTGAAGCATTCGTTTAAGAATTTTTTTAATAGCCTCAACTTGTCCATTTGATTGTGGATAATAAGGAGTAGAATTATCATGTGACAATCCTAACTTGGCAGTCAATTCAAACATCATATGGTTGCAAAAATGCTTCCCATGATCTGTAACTATAGCCTGTGGGACCCCAAACCGTGCAATAATGTGGTTGAAGAAAAAAATGCAGTTGTTTGTCCTATGTTGTTGAATGTAGGCATCGCTTCGGCCCATTTGGTAAAATAGTCGATTGCGACAATAATATAACCATGCCCCCCAGACAAAGGAGGTTTACAGGTCATGAAGTCAATACCCCATTTTGTAAATGGTCCAACAGAGACAACAGGATGCATTGGCGTTGGTGGTTTGCATATTTTATGATAAAAAATATGGCATGCATGACAACTTCTGACTGCGAGGATGCAATCTCAAAAAATATTAGGCCAAAAGTAACCGGCGTGGAGTATCTTCTGCACGGTAACATATCCAGATAAGTGTCCACCACAAGCCCTAGCATGACAATCATTTAACACTTTTTCGACCTCGTCATGAGTGAGGCACCTCCTTAAAATGGTATCGACACCACGATGATAAAGTGTATCGCCGATGATCAGATAATCTTTGGCTTGGTATCGAATACGTCGTTGATCTGAGCTAGGGGTATTAGGTCAAAAATTTTGGGTTTGGAGATAAATGATGAAATCTCCATACCAGGGATCAGATGATTCGATCAGAAATAGAGACTTGTCTAGAATAGATGGTTCCGACGTAGTAGTAGTACTATTAGAGGGAAGGTCACAGAGAAGCTCAGCCAAAACTAAAGACTTATTTGACTTGGATTTGATGAATTCCAAACCAAATTCCTACAAAATGACAATCCATTTTGAATATTTTCCCCCCAGAAATTGACGTGATAAGATGTAAGTCATGGGGCTGCAGTCCGAAACTATTTTTGTTTTATGAAGCAAGATATAATGGTGAAATCTTTGGACAGCTTGAACAACTTCCAAGGAAATCTTTTCCACGTACGAGTACTTAACTTTCGTATCATTGAGATTACGACTCAAATAATAGATCAGATGTTCAATTCCATTTTCTATTTGGACCAAAACCATAGCGATGGTCATTTCAACCGCGGTGATATATAGGAAATAATCATTTTGATAATTAGGAGGATACATTAATGACGCTCGGACAATATGGTCCTTGACAACATCAAAATAAACCTGCACAACTTGGTCCCACTGGAAGGGAACCCCCTTTTTCAATAATCGAGTAAATCATTTAGCCATTTCGGCGTAGTTTGGAATGAACCTTCTCAGGAAGTTAGCCTTTCCTTGAAGTTTTTGTATCTGAAGTAAGTTTTATGGTGCAGGAAAATCAAGAATGGCCTGTACCTTTAGTGCGTGTATTTGAATTCCTTATTTTGAGACTACAAATCCAAGCAATCGACCAGAACCAACACAAAACACACATTTTTGTGGATTGAGGCATATCTTGTAGTGTCGGCAGCGTAATAAAATGGCTCTCAAATACATCGGGTGATCAGTTTGATTTCTTGAATGCGCTGGTAAATCATCTAGATATGGTTGAACAATTTGCTTGATGTCGTTGAAAGTATAATACATTTCTCTCTGAAAATTTTCCCCGACGTTCTTTAAACCAAACGAAATTTTCCTATATGCAAATGTGCCCCAGGGACAAATGAATGTTGCTTATGTTGGTCATCTGGGCAGATATTGATTTGATTGTAGCTGGAAAATCCATCCAGGAATGAAAAAATTTCGCATCCAGCACAATCGTCAATAATCTGGTCGATAAAGGGAGTAGGATAGTTGTCTTTTGGACAAGCCTGATTGACATCCTGATAATCGATGCACACTCTAATGGTTCCTTGTTTTTTCATAACAGGAATGATATTGGAAACCCACTTAGCTTGCGGAATAGGGTAAATGAAACCAACACGCAAAAAAATTTCAACTTCTCCTTTGATGGTAGCGGCTTTCTTCGGATGAACAGGACGAAGTCATTGACACACCGGTTTGAAATCATGATACATATTAATAGTGTGTTCAACTATACTAGTATCTATGCCTGGAATTTCCTCATAAGACCAAGCGAATACATCATGAAATTCATGAAAAAAAGAGTGATATGAATCAAGTTCTGATGGAGAACAAGATACACCCACATGAATATTTTCTACAACACCAGTTTTGGTCGAAATATCGATAGAAATCGTTTCTTTGATATTAGATAAATTTCGCTCAGAGTCAATTGCATTAATCGGTAAAGAATTTGAAAAGAAATTTTTTATGGATGGT
Organism: Pinus albicaulis; assembly: GCA_034641835.2. NCBI lineage: Eukaryota > Viridiplantae > Streptophyta > Pinopsida > Pinales > Pinaceae > Pinus > Pinus albicaulis. The sequence goes on along the minus strand of CM076579.1, from coordinate 561,310,057 downwards.
TAATATATTTCACTAAGAGTTTTTTCTTCATAATCGAGAAGATGGGAACGATGATGATAATCTTCCCATGATTCTCCTTCTGACATCATAGCTTCCAAAACATTTTCATTTGTCAAATATTTTGAGGAAAATGGATCAGATGGAGTACCAAAATCTAATGAACGATCAACCCAAACACTTGGCAATGATGATTTTGGATTTTCTGCCCAACCCAAATAGATTTATTGCTATGCCAGTTCAATAGGGCTGGGCAGTAAAACATTATCCAACGTAGAAATATCAGAATCACTCGTACTCTCCCTTAAGCCATATAGAGTGGAAGAGATTATGTAGCAGGTCTCTATGCTTGCAATTTCTGACGACGTTGCAAGCGGCAGTAATGCAAAGGTTCCCATAAGAGTGGAATCCTTTAAGATTCCTACATCAATGTTCTAAATTTCTAGTTGGGGTAAGTGAATAAACAGAACGCTTCCATTTACCTGCGAAGAGAAGGCAAAAAAGGATAATTGATTAATGACTGTGATCGTACCTTCATGTGGAAAGGAAACCATTCTAAAGTATGTAGAAACAATGGCAGTCATCGCATATACCCATGGTCTTCTGAGTAATATATTATATTCAAGGGGTTCGTCAACAACCTCGACATCAATACTTACTGTTTTTCCCCCTAATTCAACTTGCAAGTTATTGATAATACCACAAGGTTTATATGTTCTTCCATCTAAAGCCTTCAATGGCATTGATGATTTCGATAATCGTTGTGAGACAAGTGACTTCCAACAGTTTAGAGACATAATGCACGTAAATTCTCCCTCATCAATAATAGTGCGATGAACAAGGTGACTGAGAACATTTAATTGTATGGAGAATGCCAATTCTGTTGGTAATTGTGGCACATAGCATGTATGATTAAAGACGACAAGATTAGAATCAGTCGAATAAATTCCACCAATGGCCGACAATAAAGCCTGCTTCTGGGAGGGACAATTTTGTAATACCTCAAGAGAAAACATAGCTGAAGGGGATTGAGCCAAATCTTCAACTATATTATAATTTTGTGCATCTCTTGCTAGAGGATTATATGTCAATTTATGAATTACTCCCTTTGGTGGTTTAATTGTCAATTCAGGAATAACAATAGGTGGTATTGATTCATTAGATGGATTCATTTTCGAGGTAGTAGGTTGATCAGTGGCTGGACTACCAAAGTTTGTATTCCACGTCGACACCAAAATATCTTGTGAATTTTTTGTGATGGATAACATTAACACTTGGGAACTAGGAGCTGGATCCGTAGCAACCAAATTTGTGTTCAGATTTGGAAATGGGTCTGTCAACACAGCTGATGTATGAGAATTCTTGATGCTTTTTGAGATTTCAGCACGGTGAGGACAATCCCTAACAAAGTGTTCCTCGTTACAGATTATGCATGGATAACGAGGTTTCCATGGTCCAGACGATTGATCAGATGATCTTTCCTATGGGTTAGAAGTTTCCTTTTTCTTCGATTTCCCCTTTTTCTTACCTCCTACTTGCTTGTCACTTTTTCCTTTGTCAAATGACATGGCATTAATTTTGGAAGTAGGTGTACACCATTTTTTTGGTCATCTAACCTATTATCATTAGATGAACCCAAGTACACTATGTAAGACCAATTTTTCCCTAAGTAAAATTGCTTTCACCATGTGAAATAAAATTTGTTTATATTTCCAGGTCATATTTAACCCAAAACAAGGAAATCAATTAAATAAATCATTATTTATTTGATTATTTCCTAGGAATAAGTTATTTAAATCATTATTTAAATAATATTCCTAGTTAAATTTGACTAAATCATTTTTAAATAATTAAATAAATCATTATTTATTTAATTATATTCCCACCATCTCCCTAAAATAATAATAAATCATTTATTTATTTATTGTTTATAAATAAAGGAATTGACCCAAGTCAAAAGACCTTTTCCCTCCAACAAATATAATAAAATATTCCTAAAGGGTTGTTCTAGAATTGATTAATAATATTTTATTCATGCACCAAGTTCTAGATAACCCCAATATTTTGTTAGAAATAGAAGGGTTTTCCCCATTCATTAGTCATCTCCATTGCATTAGATCACTCTGGATCTATACTAGGTCACATTCTCCATTTTTGCCTTGTGAGCTCCCATTGAGTTCTATGTTTGTTTGGGTTTTCTACAACAACAAGAGAGAGTAATTTTAGAACTGAAGCATTGAGGACTTTCAAGAACCCATCCCATTGAGGAGAACCAAAAAACACCTTTCTTATTTTCCTCTCAGGTGCCCCCTTTTAATATAATATAAAAATTATTTCAAATACATTGTTCTTGTCTTGTCTATTGGATTCATGGAGCCACATTTTACTTTATCTGCTTAATGTCTTTTATGCTTAGATCTGGATTTGTGCAGTATTATTTGGATCACCTAATTGCAGATTTAGAGTTATTTGGTAGCCATAATCGATGTTAGGGCTATTTGTTAAGCGTAGCTAAAGTGATATTTTACGACGAAAGATTCATACTAACAATTGGTGACTCCACACGGGTTTTCTTTTGCGACCAATGTAGTTTTATATATTCCTACATATCCAGGTGTTTTAGACCCTAGGGTTTCTCTTCCGTTTTTTTTTTCCTATTTTTATGGTGCTTTTCACCTCTAAAGCCCTCAAACATTAAAATTTTTAACTTCCATGTTTTTCTGGCCCTATTGTGCAGGTGACAGACATCAGCGGCAGCTGAGACGACAACTTTGTCTAAAATCTGCCACCGAGAGACCCGAATCTACAAGTCGCACTTATCGGCCCAAAAAATGTGACCTGGCCTTAAGGTCACACTTTTCTGCCCAAAATCTGTGACCTGGACTAAAAACAAGTCTGAACCTGTGACTTGCACTTTTTTCTGCAATTTTCCAGCACTTTTTCTGGGTTTGTCTGAAGCTTCTGTCAGGGTTTTCCAGCCTCTGTCTCCACCTATTTAGACCCTTTTCTGATCTGTTTCACTCAACTAAGTGGGAATCTTTCCCCTTTGGGCTCTAGTACCCTCCACTTTTTGTGGGAGAGTTTTTTCTGTTTCAGAAGTCTGATTTCCATAGTTTCAGCCTTTTTTCTTTCAGATCTGATACCTCATCTTTAGATCCCTTTAGATCAACTCTTATCCCTTTCAAATCACCTCATATAGTTTTTTTTTGGGTTAATTTCTAGGGTCGCCTCCTTGTCCCTTCTATTTTTAGTTGATCCCCTCCTTTTTAGAAGCAACCTTGCCTCTGCCTCTTTGTTGTTCTCTGCACCTCTTTTCAGCAGATTTCTCCTTTAGATCCCTGTCCCTCCTAACCTTAGATCTATTGGCCTCTTTTTCGTGTGCTTTTCTTAGTTTTTTCCCTCTTATAGACTAGTTTTGAGAGACCCGCCTTCTTGGGTTAGATTGATGCATTGTTAGCTGGTAATTTTCTATTCTTTCAGTCTTATTTACTACAGATTTATTTTCAGTTACGCAGAACACTTTTTATTTTACTCTTAAAACGTCTGGGTTTAAACAAATTAAAATTAACGCATGCCACACACTGACCCTAAGCGAAGAAGAGCCTGGTTATCACCGCCTGGAAAAGACTTTAAAATCAATTTTCACTGCACCTCTCTGCCCTTGACCTCACTTGATTTTGTCCCTCCCTTCCCTTGTCAGTTTTTCTTCTTCCCATCATCATTGCGCCCCCAAGGCGCTTCTCCCAGAGACTTCTTGGCCTTCACCCTCAGTTTCTGTTTGTTCGACTTCCTCTTTCCCATCGTCATCAAGTACGTCCTCCCCTAAGTCCACACTCTGACTCTTCTTCTGATTGTTCGAGTTCTCCCCCTACTCCTGGTTCTCCCCCTGTTACCTTCACCATGTCTAGTTCAGGACCTAGCACTAGCGGCAACCCCAGTTCTACTACTAGGTCTGTTTCCAGCAGAACCACTACGGGATCTACCTCAACTGCCCCATTGCTCCCTTATATGGCCGGCCTTAGTCTCCCCGACTTCAATCAGCTGATCAATGATCCTATCCGCCATGATGTTAGTTGGCCTTCTATGCCAACCAAGCTCCCCTCCGACATTCCCAAGTTTGAAGGCCTTGCTATTGAATATCCCTCCAACCATATCTGATCTTTCCATATGTGATTTTCATCCAATTCCCTTACTGATGACTCCATTCATCTTAGATTGTTCCAACGCACGCTTACCGATGAAGCTTCTAAATGGTATGTTGAACAGGCCACCTCCTCCCATACCACTTTTGCGACCATTGCCCAAGCTTTTTTATCTTATTTCCATCTCCCTCTCTGATACGACACTAGTACCAAACTTTTAACTTATTTCCGTCAATCCTCTTCGACCCGCCTTTCTGCTCATGTCTAGGAATGGCGACGAAGAAGAAGCTTATGTCGCGCTCCTCCCTTTGAAGATCGGGTTTATATGGATTGGTTCCTTCGTTCTCTCTTACCTCCCATTTGAAAATATGTCACCTCCCATTTCCCTCAAATGAAGAAGCTGCCCTCCAAATAGCCTTGAAATATGACCTTATTTACTCTCAATCTGGTTATGTTTATACCATCCTTCCTGACCTCCCCAAGCCCGGTGGCCCTAATGCCTCGGGGGCATTTCACTCTGCCGACAGTATCGTTGGAGCTTTTTCACATACCTCTGCCCAACCTATTCAGGGCTATGGTTTCCCTCCAGGAGGGGCCAGCCCCTCCGGCATTTTTCCGCCTCCAGGTAGCATGTATCCAGGATATGACATGCCTCCTCCTTTTTCCCACACTCCTTCTTACCTTAACGTTGCCCGTCCTACCCCTTATCCGTACCCCCAGCCTGGTGTCCCAGCTCCTCCAAAATTTTTACCTCCCACTCCCTTGCCTTCTCCACCCCCACAACCATACTTACCACCCCTTCCAGGGCAAGTATTTGCGCAGCAGAGGGCAACTAATCTTCTTCCTTATCAAAGAAAGTGGAGAGAAAAACAACCTGCTTCTGGTAATCGCGGATCCAATCCTTCAAGTCTTGACTCTACCACTGCCAACAAGCCACAGGGCTCTCACCCCAAGCTGGACAGGCCAAATTTACTATAACAATGTCTAAACACTGCTTTGATATAGAATACTGCTCAGAAAGCTCTTGCAGAGCAATTACAATCACTCAGAATTTACAGAATCATGAGTGAGACCTCCGTGATGCAAGCAGATCGAGAAACTTCTCGCAGATGCAGAGCAGGGAGTTCAAACTCGAACTATAAACACAAAGATTTACAGACTCATGAGTGATACCTCCGTGATGCAAGCAGATCGAGAAAATTCTCGCAGATGTAGAGCAGTGATTTCAGACTCGAACTAGAAACTCAAATATTCAACCCTCAGAAAATTTTCGAATGCCCCCATGAGCTAAGACTACCCCTATATATAATATCTTAACCAGTCATCCGATTGCTACTTTCACCGGTAACCTGGGAATCTCCTTTCGGTAGGATTATCATGCAAGATATCTCATCCGAAGGACATACAGTAAAAATGTACAAAAAGTAATGAACAGTCTAAATATTTTGGCATGTGAGGACAATCACATGTTATCTCGTCCCTTGGAGGCTAGGCCATATGGGGACTGAATCTGACACAATCTAATAAATCAAAGATTGCAATCTGGCCGGAATCTAGGACATCGGCTCCTTTACAAAAGTAAATACACAGTGGAGATTTTTAGCTGGACCAAATCCCACGGAAACCAAAAGTAAGAAATGCAAAGTTATCAAATGAGTGGTCTTTGCAATAAATCAAGATTTTGTCTAGAAAATTTTTCTGCCTCCAATAATTCTTATGGTTTAGAAGCAAATATCTTGTGTGGCAAAGCTCTGTCCAACCAATGTGGGGAAGCTTCTCTGAAGCAGCAATAAAAGGGGAAAGAATATGCATTATGTGGTCTGTATCCTTCATCAACAGTAATCCGTCCTTGAAAGCTGACAAAGAGACTAAGTGACTCATCTCTTTCATTTGGTACCACAACAGTGTCCTGATGGACAAACTCAAAATCTATCACATAATCATTTTGAGCAGCAACCTGCAATTCCCAAATCAAGGTGTTGATAGTACTCTGGAAATAATGATCAAGCATCCAGCATACCCTAGGCATATACTTATACAAAAACAACTTGAACCAAGGACTCCACCATTTTACGGAATTATCTACATCTATGGCGAAAAATAAAACTCTGACATACCCATGTATTCTAGCTCTCTGATGGATGGTGAAATAATCATGCCATGTCCAATTAGTATTCTGAATGAAACCAAAATATACAGGATCTATATCTCTAGACAAAGCATAATAAACACGCCAAGACCTATTCCTATATGGTAACTCTCTAGCATAGGACCACATAGCTTCTTCTGAATCAAAATATCTCTGTAATACTACTTGCTGGATGCCCAAAGGTAAAGACTTGACTCTTTTTACAAAAAAAATCCAACAAAACTCATACTGACACAGACTACAAATGACAACAGGACTGACTCTATTGGACTGAACTGAACTTGATGAAGAACCATCTTGGCGAAGTGGCCTGAACATCTTGATTTCTTTTATTTCATCTCCTTCTCTGGTCAACATATCTGCAAGATATTTCTCAGCTCCAGACTTGTATAAAATGTCAAAATCAAATCCTTCAAGCCATAAATCCCATCTTAGGATTCTGGTGTTACCTTGTTCTAAAAGCCTTTTATTTGCCAATATACCTTTCATGTGCTTTAGATCTGTTCGAACAATAAATATGACACTTTTAAGAAACAGATGGAATCTCTTAATTCCTCTTTTTACAGCAAGTATCTCTTTGTGAGAAGAAGGATACTTTGTTTCTATGTCATCAAATGTCCCTGAAGCATATGCACAAAACAACTCTTTCCTTCCATGTTTTTGTAGCAGTACTGCAGCCCATGTATGATGTGAAGCATCTGTTTCAAGAATGAAAGGAAGATTAGTATCAGGAAGTTTAAGCTTTGGAAATTCATTAACCTTGGCCTTAATATTTCTGACTGCTTCTGTCATTTCCTTAGTCCATCCAACTGCTTCTTTCTTCAATCTCTTTTGCAAAGTTTTAGTATCTTCTGATTGTTTTTCATAAAATTGTCTGATATAATTCAAACAACCAAGAAATATTTGCAAACTTTTGACATCTGGAATAACATCTGGAAATTTCAATAGATGGGTCAGAATATGTGATTGGAGCTCAATATGACCTTGTTCTATATGCATTCCTCGGAAATCAATTCATATTTTCCCAATTTGAAGCTTCTCATGAGAATCAGATAGTACAAGTCCATGTCTATACACCATGTCATAGAACTTTTCTAAATGCTGCTTATGGCTATTTACATCTCTACTGAAAATATGAAAATCATCTATATATACTATGATAAACTATACCCCTCCAAAAATGTCTTCCATCCATTTTTGGAATTCAGATGGAGCATTTTTCAATCCAAAAGGTATAACAGTCCACTGATATTGGCCATGGGGGACTATAAAAGCTGTTTTGTACATGTCTGCTGGAATGATGCCAATTTTCCAGAAACCACTTTTCAAATCAAATTTGCTAAAAAAATTAGCATTAGCAATCTTGGAGAGAAGAAGCTCTTTATTAGGGAGAGGATACCTGATGGGAAGCAATGCATCATTTAAAAGCTTGTAATTGATGACAAGTCTTTTCTTTCCTCTCTTCTGCTCACTGTGCTTATTCACATAGAAAGTTGGGCATGCCCAGGGGCTTTTATAGGGCTCAATAAGCTGCTGCTGGAGGAGCTGGGAGATTTTGTCTTTACACAAATCTTGCTCTTGTGGACTCATGTAATTAGCACTAGCCTTTTGTGGTCTAGGAACATAGCCTTCTTTGTAAGGAAGTGCTGCAAAATATTTCTCCCTTGTCCAGAAAGCATCTGGTCTATTTGTTGTGCAATCTTTGTGAAGCTTGTCTGAAATAGGTTGCAAAGTCTTAGGGCCATGAAGCTCAGCATTTTTCACAATTTTGTGAATTTTAGACAAATCTTGGAGACTACACTGAACTTGATATTCTTCAACTGGGGCAACATTGATTTTGTAGTCATTTTAAGCAGGTACTATGACAGGGCCTTGAGTGGTGGTAAAAATTACTGAGTCTTGATCAAAAGTAATAGGAAGAAACTTTTTCAAAAAATCTTGACCTAACAAAAAATCTGTTCTAGTATAAAAACTGTACAAAGTCACAAACACTTTAACATCATTCAAAAAAATTGGAAAATCAGGAGCTATGTGACTAATCTCCATCAAATCTTTAGTGATAGCCCTGAACTGTAACTTAGTAGGCTGCCAATAATAAATAGGAATGGCACCAAATTTGCAGCAACTACTTATTGCTCCAGAATCAATCTGAGCATCTAGAGTGTATTCCTTGACCTTAGGCAGTTTGATTTTTATTGGAATAACCACTCTATCTCCTATTCCCATAGTATTTACAACATCAACATTTGTATTTTTCAAAGGAATTTCTTCTGGAACATCTTTCATCAATAGACTTGCTAATTTGGAATTACAATCATCATAATCAGAAATTAACAACTGAAGCTTGGATGATAACTGAATCATTTTTGATCGAGTATGATGAATAGATGATTCCAAATCCTCAATTTTCTTTTTAAGAGTTGTGATTGTATTCATACCTGAGTATTGTGGATTTTATGTGATCTTCAGGGGTTTGAACATTGAATCAAACTCTTTCTCAATAAATTCTTCATCTGAAGAACTTTCTTTGGATCTCCTGGAAGAAGGTAGTTGCTTCTCTAAACTGTCAAGTTTCTCTGTTAACCTTCTTCTGGCTGTGAACTGAACTGGATCAAGCTGTGCCAATTCAGCTTTCACCTCTGCTATCTTAATCTGCAAATTATCTGAAGAACCAAAATGAAACATTTTTATGTTAGGAATAAATGTTTCATCACTATCATATGAATCATAATCCAATGTAAGCTTTCTGATTTCTGTCAAATCATCTCCTTCAGATTCTGAGGAAGAACTGGAAACTTCAAAGTATTCACCATCAGAATGAGATATAAGATCCCAATATTTTGGATCATGTACTGATGAGAATATATCATGATTTTCATTTTTTTTTTGTCCTTCTTTTCTCTTCAAGCATTAGCATAGTGACCTTCTTTTCCACAAATAAAACAAACAATTTTCTTTGAAGGTTTTGTCCTTTTCCAAAATATTTTCCTTCTACCCCGAAAAGATTTCTTAGAAGGATAATACTTCTTTTTAGGAAAATACTTATCTGCTTTGCAGGAACAACTCTGGTGCTTCTTTTTGATAACTTTATTCTTAGATTTGGAATGGCATCCAAAGTCAAAAGTTTCCTTGAAATTATTGCAGAGCTTAGTGCTGAAATACATTTACTTTTGGAAATTCCTTTTAGCTTTTTCAGCAGCACATTCTTTCTGCAAGACTGAGACTATCAATTGTTGAATAGTAGCAAATGATGAATTTTCAATCTTGATTTTATGTTCATCAATATACTGATTTATCAAATCTTGAATCTTTCCCAGCATGGAAGCTATGTAGTACCTCAGATATGCAACATTATGGGGATCATTTTCCTGGTATAATAATTTCTGCATAGTACAGAAATATTCTTGTAAATAATCTATATTACACAATCTCTGGGATAAAAACAATCGGGAATGGTGATCAAAATTTTCTGGTACAATCCCTACAAACTCATGCTTTAGTGCATCAAACAAAGCTTTTAAGGGATCATCTTCATTTTCAACTATGTGATTCATTTCTTGATCTGATAACTTATCCCACCATTGCTTAAGAATACCAGTAAAAGACCAAATGATTTGAGTAACAATATCCGACCAATCTGCCTTGGTTTATGCTTTTCTTTGGAGTGCCCAAGCATGAACATTATGGAAAACAGTAATTACTTCATCATAGCTTAAGCAATCAATATTAACAAGCAGAGTATTACCAAACCCTCTCGAAGAAGGATTGTTCATCTTGACTGAGATATTTTGTAGGTTTTCTTTATACCTACCAAATGGACTTGTTGCAGAGGCTTCATGGGCAGTGGTATCTTCTTGGCTTTTTCTTCCTTTGCGGACATAAGAATATGTGTCACCTCTTTCTCTTTTGGAACTTGGTTCACCTTGAGTGGGTTCACCAGGGGTTCTTTGAGTAGCAGTGACACCAGACATGGCCAATATTTGGGGAACCTGTGTAGCAGATGGTTGGCCATTTTCTAACAAACTTTTAAGACTAGTATAACCCCTAGGTAGTCTTAAACTTTCAAGAGAAGGAAAACTATTTAGCCTTTCTCTCATTAAGTCTGTTTTCTCTTTGGCTAAATTAATTCCTTTATTTATTTTGTCATACTTGACTGCATCTAAATTCTCTACCCCTTTGAAAATAATACTTCTTAATCCAGCTTATGATGAACTAGGATCAAAAGTAAATCTTAACTTTGAACTGGATGCATCCACTTCTCTGTAATGTGGAGGAGAAGGAGGAGTAGGAACAGCATCTCTCAGATGATCAAGAGATCTAGAGATAATACCCATGTTTGACTAGATATCATTCAACTTCTGTGTATGTTCATTCTGGATTCCCAAAACTTCATTATAACCAGTGTGCATTTTCTTAATGTGTTCCTTTATTTCTAACACATCTCTGGCTATATCATCTATGTTTTGCAACATACAAAAAATCTGATAGTTTGTATAATTATGCATCTTTTCTGAGTCACTCTGTTCTGGATCTGAAAGATTCTTCATTTGCAACCATTGTAGATCTTCTTTCATTGTTCCATTTCTAAATGTTCTCCTAGCATTTCCAGGTTCGAGATGCCTTTCATTTATCTTTGCAGACATTTCTTGTTGGGCTCCAGGCAGGGAGAAACTTTTTATATCAGTAATAAAGATCTGGGAGTCTTTTTTAGAAGACTGCTATTTTTCAGTCTGGAAACTGGACGAGGATGGAACACAAAACTGACAGTCATCAGATTTATGTGACTAAGATCTTCTGTGGCTTATTGTGGAAACATATTTTTTGGGAATAATAGACTGAGAAGGTGGAGAAGATGGAGAAGACATATTGGATCTACTATCCAAAAATGGAGATCTATCAAAAGTAGAGATAGATCTAGTAAGTGAGGGTGTGGTGTAGCGAAGGCCACTAGATCCATCAGGATGTCATATGAGGGACAACTATTGTGGCTCTTTGGAAGATTTGAGCTGTGGATATTTCTGAGAGAGTGGTGTGTATGTGCTATTCCACTCTTCAGGAAGAGAACATTCTGCAAATCCTATTTGAAGAGGAGCAGTGTTACCAGGGCCAACAACCACGCCTTCTTTCAAAGCTCTATCACACAATTTTGGATTCAACGGTGGCATTGAAGTGGAAACAAAACGGAGACATATAGAAGAATGAAGATGAGCTATTAGTGCCTGAGGGGCTACATCAAAACCATGGAACTGGATATATGCATTTAAGAACTCATTGATGTATGGATCTGTTAAGGCCACTTGATAGCGAGGAATGACTGAAGACCAAACAGGGCCATTATTTAATGGACTCTGGAATCCACCCAACAAGGCATCATGAAAATTATTCATTCTGGTGTCCAAGACACAAGGCAAACAAGATGTATTTAAACCTAGCCTGACAAGGAGATTAATGCAAAACTGAATCATCCCTATATGAATATAATTATAGCCATGCTCTAAACCCCATTCAATATATTCTTTCTTTATCAATGGAACTTGATATACAGATTGACTAGTGGAAATAGGTATATTCACAAAAGTAAAGTGAAATAACTGAGCAGCACGAAACTGAAAAGCAAGGATCTTATATAGCTTATCAATTTGAATCTCTGGCAATGTCCAATTAGGCTGAGGCTCGAATTCTTGAACTAATACTTTTTCATTATACAGTTCATCATTACTAGATTTATTCAAGTATCTATTCAAAAAGGACCATCTTTTTTGTCGAGCCATTTTCTTGTCATCGGGTTTCTAAATAATGAATTCATTCATAGAACCAGCCATCAAGATTGAATACAAGTGTGCACCTGATTAGAGGAGTAGAAGTATTTGTGCTCCAGGAAAAAAAAACATAGCAGTCCTTCGCCCAAAATGCTCTCAACTAAATCCTTACCGCAAACTCCAACTCATAAACAAATACAGGAACTGATACAACTTTAATGGAAGAACCAGACAAATGAAAACAACTCGGACAAATAAGCCTTGTTCGTGTTGCGGTGTTTTTGGTCATTCACTCACGATTGTCCCTTATTACCACAAATGTGGCAGATGTGGGAGTCTCAGGCCACTATGCAGGGACAACACTCCTCCCCTACTGTCCCTCCCAATACGGCTACTTCTCAACCCGTTGTGTTTACCGATCCTTTCCCTCAACAAGGATTCTTGGCCACTCAACCACCTCATGCCACAGTAACCACTTAACCTTCCCCTTCTGGTTCCTCCGATTACCAGATTCTCATGATGGCCGCTAACCAACCTCTCACTGTCGACCTTAACCTTCAACCTTGGTCTCGTCATTACTCCATGCCTCCCGTTCCGTTTGTCTCCGAGTCCCCATCCTCGGGTCCTACAGAGCCTCTGTCGACACCCAATGGTCCCTTGAAAATCCCTCCACCCAAAGCTGAGGTTCATACCAAGATTCCTAAGGGCCCATTACGCCGAAATGTTGCCTCTGGTCGGATTGCCCATTCATATAGCATAGTAGATGATCTGGCGCAATCTCCTACCGCCATTTCAACACTGGAACTCCTCCAGTCATGTCCTTCCCAAAATAAGGCTCTACTATCTGTTGTGGACACTGTAGATCCTGCTAATGACCAATTGATTGTTTTTGATGCCCGTTATTCAGACCATCCCCCCCCTACCTGCTTCTGTTGCTTTCCAAATCCAAGTCAAAATCCGAAATGCCAACGTTGCTTGGTGTATCATTGATGACTGAGCATCTACCTATGTGATGTCCACTTCGGTTTGGAAACAACTTGGATCTCTTGAGCTGGCCGCTTCTATAATCACCCTTCATGTGTGGGATGGCCATGCCTCCCAGCCCATTGGCCTATTCCATAACTATCCTATCACCCTTGCGGGTAAGACTGTTTGTGTTGACGTTGAATTTATCGATGCCCCTCTTGACTACAACATTCTTTTGGGGCGTAGTTACACCTATGGCATGTCTGCCATCCCATCCACAGTCCATTGCAAAAAAAAATTCCCTCATAATGGAAAGATTGTCACCATTGACCAGTTGACTTACCATGAACCAAAATCTTAGACCTCCCCTGAGTCCACCATTTCTACTATCACCAATAAGAAAACTGTTGATTCTTTGACCCGTGTTTCCCCTGGCGTCTATAAAGACTCCCCCTTGCTTGGAACCTTTTTCGACTATCCTCCCGTATCTGATCCTAGCATGGTGAACGTTTTCATGATGCAATCATCTTGGGCTGACCTTGCACAGCCCACTTTGGCTAGTAAGCAACCGCACCCTCACCCAACCCCACCAGCTCCTAGCCCTTCTCCCTCGCTAGCCAACCTTCTTCCTTCAAAATCTCCTGCCCCGAATATTCGTCACGTGTCTCTCTACCCTCCTGGGTCGTTCCCGCCCGAGAACAACCCCCTTGGCCCCATTCCCCCTGGCCATTTCCCTGCTGGTTAGATTCCTTTCCTTTCTCCCCCTCCTAGAGCTCCTTCCGTCCCTATCTTGGCCACCCTATCCCTCCCCAACTTGACCTTGGGTATACCCATCTGGTACCTAGACCCCCCAACCACTACCCTGCCCATTCAACCCAAACCTTATCTTGCTTTCACCCCAGTTCAACCAATACCCATGGCTTCTCCCGCTGCACCATTACCTCAGTCCCCTCATCAAGAACTACCTCCTGTTGCGACCATGTCAGGTAACAATAGAAAAGCTCGTAGGGGGGCATCAAAGGACAAGGTTGCCCCGGCAACCTCTGCCCCTCCTCGACCTCCAAATCATCCCATCCAATGTGCTTTGTGCGATGTTTTCGGCCACGCTACCCATACCTGTCCTGAATTACCACATCTCAAAACCATGGTCAATGAAACGTCTCCAGAATCTTATATTCCTGAGGTCTATGTCACCATACCTGATGTTTGTGCTCAACCTAGTGTTCCTAAATTAAGTTCATTAATTGTCAACCAGGGTTGGTAAACTGTTGAAGTGTGATGCACTATATGTGCCTAGGTATTTGTTTCTCACTATGTTGTGTTTAGATTTTTATGAAGTTTTTGGCTTTATGGTTTTATGTTTGAAAAGAGAAAGAACTAAGTGCTGGTGAAAAGAAGCTATTGGTTATTTAAAACAGAACAAAGCCTAAACTATGGATGATAAACAACAAATGCAAAGCTTGATAATGACTTCATTGCAAGAAAATAAATCACAACATGAGCTTGAACTTATCCAATTCATTCATTATAGGTGTGTTGGAAGAGCTTGATAAATGGACAAGTTAAGTGTAAATGAAAATAATCAACTCACAATATTACAAAATGATTATTTGTAACACAGTAAGGTTTCTATTCTAGATTAACTTATGATGCTGAAGTTACCCTATTCTGCAACTTGACTTATCACTTCTAGGCTTGATTCATAAGTTTTGAGATTTTCTAAAATAATGCTTGGGAAAAAGGCTATAGGTGAATTTGTAAAATATTTGCAAAGTGATCAAAGCCTTAAACTAATATGACTGACCCCTGTTCATTTGATGATGTATCAATATAGATTCAGAAAAAATTTAATTTTGTAAATAATGAAGGCTGAGAAACTAATTTTGACAACTAATACTACTTGAAATACAATGGATAACCTAGGCTAAAAAGTGGTCTATCAATCTTAAAAGACAGTGACTACAACTTAAACTAGAATGCCATTAATCTTTTCTTGAAACAAAATGAACTGAGACTGAACTAGAGTGCTTCTAATCTACTTGAATTACAGTGAACAGAGTTAAACTAAAATTCCATTATCAAACTGGGAATGTAGTGACAAAGCTGAACTAAATGCAATCATCCTCCAGAGTGCTATGACTAAATTAACATGCAACTAGACTATGGAATTCTACAGCCCATCTAGTTCAATAGGAATGATACTTTGGAAGAGTTTGTAAAACAAGTCTGGTTGTATTATTCAATGCAATTGAACATAAACATAAGTTTGAAAGCAAATACAACTAGAATCTAAGACACCACAACTGTTTCTTATTCATTTTTAATGATGTTTTGGAAGAGTTTGTAAGAGTAAGACCAGTTGTGACACTTAGTGTAACACAAGCATAAATCATAAAATTCGAAAGGAAATGCAACTAAAACCTACAATACCACAGCTATGCCTTATTCATAGTGATGATATTTTGGAAGAGTTTATAAGAGTAAGTCTATCTGTGATAATTAGTGTAAACAAGTATGAACATAAACTTCAGAAACTTGTCTAAGCTAGAAATGAAAACGAGACTAAAATACTTATCTAAACCGTATAAACAAGGCTGCTCAGGTAGCATGGGCCCTCTACCACCGAAGTAGCATGAAATCTACTTCAAAATTAACTCAACGCTTTCAAAGAAGTGCTACTTCTTTCATTAAAGAGAAATTGCTTCAAAAACAGAGTGTTTTCGGACTTCTGAAATCTAGCAATCAATCACAAAATCTAACCTTGTCCCTCAGTTTCCCGAGCTATATTTGTAACAAATTTACATAACTGTTTTGAGATAACCTAGGGATAATTGTCTTTCCAAATAAAAACCAAAAGAGGACTCTAATGGTGGTCACGTAATATAATTAAGGACATCTGGACTGTCCTCGTCCTATTAGGAGTCTCTCTCCTAGTTTGAGTTCCCACGTACACAACTGCCTACAGAATTCTGTTCAAAATTCGTGGAGAGCAACAAATGATGAGGGAATGATGTGGAATACGACCATATGTGTTTTCCTCTAAGATTACACCTAGAACCTGCGTAGACATGAAGACAGCTGCAGAATCGGCAACTAGCTACAGAATGTCTGCATTCTGTAGCTAGATCTAGTTCAAAAAGTACTACAATGACAAAATCATAAAAACATAGCAAGTTAGTCATGATATATATTCTTAAAGAAATTTTAACTAATTCTACTGATCATTTGATCCTGTGATTAATAATGGACAAAGGAAATGGAGTGGAATGTGGTGGAAGAAAGAACATCTTTGGAGCTCAACATACCCCCACTGCTAGATTCTTGCATGTCCTCATGCAACTATTCCATGAACTCTGAGGCCTCTGCAAGAACATCCAACCCTCTTCTTCTGCTTTGCCTAGCAATCAAAGGCCTTCTAGGCTTCGTTATGACTAAATTGAATCTCAAATTTGTGAGTGCCCTGGTTAACTTTTTATTTCTCTTCTTCAATTTTTCACTGGCCTTGTGTAACTTTTGCATTTGTAGAGACAGAGTTAAATTCATATCAGTTTTCTGTTTAACTTGCTCTCTCAGAATTTCATTCTCATTCTTGATATGTCTATTGAGTATTTCTAACTCATATTTATCCCTCCTTAGGATATCAACTGCAGATTTTGGTCGACTAGGAGTTCTGTCTCTTCCTTCTGAAGCTCTTTTCTCTAATGTTTCAGCATAGTTGTAAATTTCTTATTCTGCAGGGTCTATTTCAGGATCTCCTTCATCAAAATCCTCCTCAGTAGGTGTTTCTTCATCCTCTATGTTTATGACTCCAGTTTGTTTAACCTTTGTTTTCTTTAGTATCCCTTTAAGTCTGTGACTCCTTCTCGGTTGAGATGGCCCTTCTCCTTTCTCTCTGGAAAATTTTCTTATTATCCTCTCTTTCTTAAGCTTCTTCTTAATCTGATTCAATTTCTCAGAAATAATTTCTTCACTACTTTCTTGTATTGTTTTACCAGTTTCAGTTTTGGAGGTTTTCCATTTTCTGCTTCTTTTTGTAGGTTTGTCTTCAGGTGGAGGTTCCTTGGGTTCTTCAAAGTGATTTCTCACTAAGAAATCTTCCCAATTATCTCCCATTTTGCTCAAATGATGTTCAATAAAAATTTTGACTAAACCATGGTGGTATAAGGTTGTTTCCAGAAATTGAATTCTCTTTTGAACACTTGAGGCCATTTTCTTTAAACTATGAAGCAAGAAAAAGGGCAAATTGAGTTCTTCTTCTAGGAAATGCATTATCAACCGAATATGATAGACATAGAAAGTACCATATCTTACTTCACAAGTGATGAATTTTTGCAAGATAAGCAACATGTTCCTCCATTTGTTCTTTAGTGCAGAGCTAGGGATACCCTTTTTAAAAATGGTAACAACCATACCTGGTGACTTGAGTATCTGCTTCCATGCTTCGTTATGAAATTCTCTATTCTTGAACCACCTTTCTCCTTGTCTGGGAAATTCGGTTGCTTCTGCAATAGAAGCTTCTGTAATGGTGAATTTAATATCTCCTATCTCGACCTCAGCTCCATTGAAGGATCTTGCAAACGTTTTGGTCACCTCTTTGTGAAACCCACTGAATTTTTCAAAGAATTGCAACCACCCTGCTTGTTGTAACATTTCTCTAATTTGAGGATAAACTTCCAAGTACTTAGTGCCAACCGGTTCAGTCCTCACTATAAGACCCATAACTCCTCTTTCCAACCTTCAAATTTTTGCTCCTCTGTTCACGGTGACAATGGTTGTTACAGAGATGCCTCTGTTTCACAGACCGGAATGGTTAACAATTGGCTACGGGAAAGAGTGATATGGAGTGGTTACGGAATGAATATAATGAGGTGAGGATGATGTATATGAGTTGAAAGATATCACAGAAGAAAAGACCGCAGAGATATTTTGTAACGAATTCAAAATCATCATTAAATGCTTTGGCCTAGTGACGTGACTAACCCAATCACTTCAGCACGTTAACAGTTTAGATTTTTAAATGATGATCGGATATGGGATTTGAAATGGTGGAATAGAAGGAGTTTTATCCAAATTTTTTGCAGGAGGTTTGTTCGGCATGATAAACAAAATTAATTAAAACAACTTTTTGAATTATCCATAACTTAACTATACTAAAATCTTTCATGATATGTCATTATAATCAGAACTTTTACCTTTGCCTTTCCTCTGATTTTTTTTTTTGTGTTCTTCATATGCTTTGTTCTCTCCTGGAAATCATTAATTTTTGAGTCTTCATAACCTTCTTGATTTTTCTTGTTGTCATGAATATGCAGGATCATTTTATTGCAGATCAGGTGATTACTAGACAGTGCCTTCAGGATCTCTGGCTGCAGAATGTCTGACTGGTTGCAGAATGTCTGACTGATTGCAGAATGTACCTATAGAGAACTTGAAACATGAAATGGAATGGTTTGGAGCATGAGTGGAATGTTGTATGGAATGAGTGAAGATGGATAATGAAATATGATGTAATGGAATATGAATGAAGTAAATAATGGAGTGGAATGGATCACAACTTATGAAATGGAGTGAAGTATGAGAAGTGGACTGCAATTCATGATATGTATCATTCAATTGCAGAAAGACATCAAAATTAAAAAAAAAAATTGGAATGGAAATGAGGTGGACCATGGAGTGAAATGAATGAAGTGTGGATGAATGAATGAAATGGAGTATGGATGAATGAATGAAATGGACCATAAGTGAAATGGATCTGCACTTATGATTTTGTAACAACTGCTTGCGAAAAAACAAATTTGAAAAGCTAAAGTGTCAGAAAGATTCTAATTTTCACTCTACCTTTTCTGTATCAACATGCTAATCAGTGATTAGTTTTCATGTTTATACGTTTTTTTTTTTCAATAAAATGACTTCAGAAAATTCAATTAAGTTGATGAAGAAGAAAGATTCTTCTTCATTAACTTCACATCACTGTTTTCCTGGAACTTCTTGACAAATTCTTCTCTTGAAAGTGGCTTATGATACAGCTTCAATCTATGACCATTCACAAGAAAAGTGACCTCTTCTTCATCTATTGTCCTGATTTTTATTGCTCCATTGTCAAAAAAATTCACAATTTCATATGGCCCAAGCCAATGTGTTTGGAATTTACCTTGAAAATATTTGAACTTTGAATCAAACAAGAGAGCCCAGTCACCTTCTTTGAACTTATTTTGCTTGATATACTTATCATGCCATCTAGTCCTTTGCTACTGGACTATACTTGTTTTCTGAACTGCATCTTGTCTGATCTCATCCAATTCATTAATCTGCTCCAATCTATGCTTTTGTGCCTCTGTTAGATCAAGTCCTAACTGAACTGCCATTTTGAAAGTTTGAATCTGGAACTCTATGGGAAACAAAACTTGCTTTCCATAAACAAGTTCATAAGAAGTATGGCCTGTTGTGTTTCTCCATGTAGTTCTATAGGCCCACAAGGCTTCAGGAAGCCTATCTGCCCAATCTCTTCTATGTAAATGAACAGTCTTTGTTAGGATCCCTTCAATGACCTTATTAGTAGATTCCACTTGACCATTTGCTTATGGATGATAGGGAGTAGATTTTTTGTGTCTGATTTTGTACCTCTCCATCATTTGTTCCACTAGCCTTGATGTGAATTGAGCTCCTTGATTTGTAACAATTTCTCTTGGGACACCAAAACGAGTAAAAATATCCTCAAAAAGAAAATTAACTACAGATGCTTCAGTAGAAAAAAGTAACGGCTTGGCCTCTACCCATTTGGTAACATAATCAGTGAAAACTAATATATATTTCTGTTTTCTTGATGGAGGACTAATAGGTCCTACAAAATCCAAAGCCCATTTTTCAAAAGGTTCAATATGTACCTGAGGCTGTAATGGCATCTCACCTGAAGGAGAAGGTTTCCCTACCCTTTGGCAACTGTCACACCTTTTGACATACTCTTTAGCATCTTTAAAAAGGGATGGCCAATAATATCCTAAATGAAGGACCTTATAAGCTATCCTCTTATCAGCAAAGTGTCCGCCACAAGGTTCATCATTACATGCTTTGAGAATCTCATGCATCTCATCTTCCCGAACACATCTCCTAATGATAAGATCTGGACATGTCTTGTACAACTCATTAGCAACCCATGAATATTTTGCACTGTCATAAATGATTTTTATTTTATCTCTTGCATTCATTATTGAAGGAAATTTTCCTGAAACTAAATAATTAGCAATGTTAGCAAACCAAGGAGTTTGGGTAGAAATTGCAAAAAGATATTCATCAGGAAATTGATCTTCAACTGGAGTGTCATCTTTGATGTTTTGGAGTCTAGATAGGAAATCAGCTCGTGTTTTGTTTTCCAGGCCTATCTAGAATGGTAATGTTGAATTCTTGTAAAATCAATAACCATCTTATAACTCTGCCATTAGTAATTGATTTTTTCATTAAGTATCTAATTGCAGAATGATCTGTGTGAACAAAAGTTTCATAGCCTGTTATATAGTGTCTGAATTTTTTTATGGCATGAACAACGGCTAAAAACTCTTTTTCAGTTACAGTATAGTTTAACTCTGCAAGAGTCAAATTTTTACTGGTATAGTAGATGGCATAAGGAATCAGGTCTTTTTGTCCCAATACTGCTCCTAGAGCTGTATCTGAGGCATCTGTTGAAATATGAAAAGGTAACTTCCAGTTAGGTCCCCTTAAAATAGGTGCTTCAAAAATTTTTGTTTTCAGGGTCTCAAAGGCTAACTGGCAATCATAATTCCATTTGAATTCATAGTCTTTGGTAAGTAATTTGAAGAGTGGAGATGCTATCTTGGTGAAGTTTTCTATAAATCTTCGATAATATCCTGTAAATCCTAGAAAACTCCTAACATCTTTTTGACAACTTGGAATAGATAAGTTAGAGATGACTTCAACTTTTCACTCATCAACTCTAATCCCATCCCCTGAAATGTGATGTACTAAAACAATTCCTTCAGTAAACATCATAAAACACTTCTTGGGACTAAGTGAAAGATTTGCTTCTTTACATCTTTTTAAAAAAAATTCCAAGTTTGCTAAGGCTTCTTCAAATGTGTTTCCATAAACTATGAAATCATCCATATATACCTCTACACAATCATGTATTAGATCTGAACAGATTCCTAATAATGCCCTTTGAAATGTTGCAGGTGCATTGCATAATCCAAATGGAAATACTCGGTAAGCATAGGTACCCCAAGGACAGGTAAATGTGGTTTTGTCTTGATCCTCAAGTGCTACTTGAATTTGATTATAACCACTAAACCCATCTACAAATGAGAAGTACTTTTTGCCAGCTAAGGTATCTAACACCTGATCTATGAAAGGTAGGGGAAAATAATCTTTAAGAGTAGATTTGTTCAATTCTCGGTAGTCAATACATACCCTCCATTTACCATTTTTATTTGGCGCAATTACCAAAGGAGAAACCCACTGACTATCTGAAATAGGATAGATAAAGTTGACATTCAACAATTTTTGCAATTCTTCTTTAACAATCTCCCTAAGATTTGGATTCATCCGTCTTTGAGGTTGTCTAATTGGTTTACAATTTTCCTCTATGTAGATGTGATGAGTGAAAGTCTTGGGGCTTATCCCTTTCATATCAGTGTATTCCCATGCATATGCAGAAGAATGTCTCTGTAAGATCTTGACTAGCTCTTCTTGTTGAGATTTTTCTAGGTTCTTGTTTATGTTTAAATTTTTCCCTGGAAATATCTCAATTATAGAGCTGCCAAATTTATCCATAGAATAAAGAGACATCTGTCTTGATGACAAAAACTCAATGTTGGATTCTTCTTGAAATTTTTCATGTTTGTATTCGGAAGAGGATTCAAAGTTTTCTAAAGTATTCAGAATTTGACTATCTTCACTAATTTCTGAAATTGTGAAGAGAGGTTGTAAGTCTTCTTCATCCTCTATCCATTGAGCATCATCTAAATCTGTAATTGTCCTTGCTGGAGGATACAAAGTGAATTTCTTAGTTGAAATACCATCAGAGATGTACATATCACCAGATCTACAACTAATGAAAGCATCAGTTGTAGCTAACCAAGGTCTTCCTAATATAATAGGATGCCCTCCTATATTATTCTTAGGAGTTATGATCATGAAATCCACAGGGTACTCCAAAGAATCTAGGGACACTGGAATGTCTTCTATTACCCCATCAGGTTTGATCACAGATTTATCTGCTAATTTTAATAATGTGGGTGTAAAGAGAATATTAGGAAGTTTCAGTTTATCCATGATTTGTCTACTCATGATATTGATTGCTGCTCCTAAATCAATGAGTGTGCTTTGGATCTCAATTCCATTGATGTGAATTTTAACAACTGGATTTCCTGGGTCTAGATACTTTGGAATAGCAATCTTATGCATCATGATATCTGCTATTTTTCCTGCCAGTTGAATTTAGTTTGTCTCTCTTATTCTTTTTCTTGTTTTCTTCATGCTCAACTCCTTTATTGTCTTTGCTAAAATTGGAATTTCCTTGATAGCTTGTAATAATGGAATCTTAATACAGACATTTCTCATCTCATCTAGGAAATCATAATTAGGTACCATAATTTGTTTTTCTACACCCCTATCAATTTGTAATCTTTCTGGAACGGGAGGTGTAGAAGTGATGTTGATGGCTGCTCTAATACAGGAGTTGAAATGAGTGCTATGATTAAATTAACATGCAACTAGTCTATGGAATTCTACAGCCCATCTCGTTCAATAGGAATGATATTTTGGAAGAGTTTGTAAAACAAGTCTGGCTGTATTATTCAATGCAATTGAACATAAACATAAGTTTGAAAGAAAATACAACTAGAATCTAAGACACCACATCTGTTTCTTATTCATTGTTAATGATGTTTTGGAAAAGTTTGTAAGAGTAAGACCGGCTATGACACTTAGTGTAAACAAGCATAAATCATAAAATTCGAAAGGAAATGCAACTAAAACCTACAATACCACAGCTATGCCTTATTCATCGTGATGATATTTTGGAAGAGTTTATAAGAGTAAGTCTAGCTGTGATAATTAATGTAAACAAGTATGAACATAAACTTCAGAAACTTGCCTAAGCTAGAAATGAAAATGAGACTAAAATACTTATCTAAACCGTATAAACAAGGCTGCTCAGGTAGCAGGGGCCCTCTACCACCGGAGTAGCACGAAATCTACTTCAAAATTGACTCAACACTTTCAAGGAAATGATGCTTCTTTCATTAAAGAGAAATTACTTCAAAAACATAGTGTTTTCGGACTTCTGAAATCTAGCAATCAACCACAAAATCTAACCTTGTCCCTCGGTTTCCCGAGCCATATTTGTAACAAATTTACATAACTGTCTTGAGATAACCTAGGGATAATTTTCTTTCCAAATAAAAACCAAACTAGGACTCTGATGGTGGTCACGTAATATAATTAAGGACATCTGGACTGTCCTTGTCCTATTAGGAGTCTCTCTCCTAGTTTGAGTTCCCACGTGCATAACCACCTATAGAATTCCGTTCAAACTTCGTGGAGAGAAACAAATGATGAGGGAATGATGTGTAATATGACCATATGTGTTTTCCTCTGAGATGACACCTGGAACCTGCGTAGACATGAAGACAGCTGCAAAATCGGCCACTAGCTACAGAATGTCTGCATTCTGCAGCTAGTTCTAGTTCAAAAAGTACTACAACGAAAAAATCATAAAAACATAGCAAGTTAGTCATGATATATATTCTTAAAGCAATTTTAACTAATTCTACTGATCATTTGAGCCTGTGATTAATAATGGACAAAGGAAATGGAGTGGAATGTGGTGGAAGAAAGAACATCTTTGGAGCTCAACAACTGATTCCCTTCCGAAACTTAAACAGTTGCGCACCAATCACCCTTGTTCTTTGTGTGATTTCCATGGACATTATACCCATCTTTTCCCCTGCATTGACGAGTATCGTGCCTCTTTAGCTGCATACCACCAATTTGAATCCGCACTTGCCCATAATCCTTCTTCACTAACACTAGACCACATGTCTACTCCGATTACCATTTCTCATCCTGATACTGAAATGACCAAACCTTCAGCCACTATTTCCTATCTTTCCTCATCACCACGTTTCCCGGCAACTGACCCCTTAGTTCCTTCCCCCGATGTTTCGCCTACCCACTCATATGCTTGCTCCACTATCACCTCTCCTGACGATGCACATGTGAGCCTTTCCCCTCAAAATCAGGTGTCTCATATTTCTACCTCCTCAGATCCTCCCATTCCATCCACTCTTCCCATCTTTTAGTCCAATCTAGACATCATGGAAGCCATGACTGAACCTGATTTTCTGTGGGATGATATGCACCACCGTGCATACTTCCTCCCACACCCATCCCATGACCAATATGCTGTCGAATCTAAAGACTTCATTCCCGATAAAGTTGATTGGTTCAAAAACCCCATCCCTGCACCTAACGCTTTCGAAGAGGGAAATATGGCTAATATATCTCCTACCATCAAAATAGACCTTTCTGTCAAACCAGGTATCAAAGAACATATCACCGTGGACGCCCAATGCACTCCAGAAGAAATTGAAGCCTACACCACACTCTTCAAATAATTCTGCGATATTTTCGCCTGGTCTTACTCAGAAATGCCCAGACTTGCTCCTGCCATTGTCGAACACCACATCGACACATGGCCTGATGCAATTCCGGTCCTTCAAAATTTGAGACCCATTCATCCCTCTAGACGTGAAGCCATCAAAGTTGAAATCGATAAGCTCCAGCAGGCTAGTTTAATTTACCCCATCGAATACACCACTTGGGTGTCCAACCCAGTCCCCGTCCTCAAAAACCAAGGCACCATTCGTGTTTGCACCGACTTTCGCGATCTAAACAAAGCTTGTCCCAAAGACAACTTCCCCACACCATTTATTGACCAAATCATTGATGAGTGTGCGGGGCACGAGATTCTATCCTTTATGGATGGCTTCTCTGGATACAACCAAATTGTTATCCGTCATGCTGATCAACTTAAAATCGCGTTCATTAGTCCGTGGGGCACTTTCTCATACCGAGTCATGCCATTTGTCCTTAAAAACGTCGGTGCCACTTTTCAACGAGCCATGTCTTATTGTTTCCATGGCTTAGCTCATATTATCCTTGCCTATTTAGATGACCTTACTGCACATTCTAAACATCGGGCGCAACACCTTCATGATCTGCGTACCATTTTTCTCCGATGTCGCAAGTATAACATTCGCCTTAACCCATTGAAATTAGTCTTCTGTGTTCCTGTCGGTCGTCTCCTCAGCTTCATAATGTCTAAAGACGGGTTGACTCTCGACACTTTGAAGGTTCAAGCCATTCTTGAACTTCCTATACTGTGTACCTTACGCCAGCTACAAAGTATCCAAGGTAAAGCTAATTTTCTTCGTCGATTCGTTCCTAATTATGCCACTACTGCACATGGCTTCCTTAGACTTCTTCGATCTCACACCCCATTTGTCTGGGATACCTATGCTCAAGAGTCTTTTGATGCCCTCAAGCATGCTCTCACATCCGCTCCCTTGATCCATCCTTCTGACTTTGACCGAAATTTCATCCTATACATCTCCGCTTCCACCTATTCGGTTGCTGGTGTCCTTATCCAGGAGGATGATAATGGTATTGAACATGTGATCTATTATGTCAGTAAGAACCTTGTCGGTCCCCCTGTGTCCTACTCACATGAAGAAAAATTAGCACTATTTGTCATGTTCTTTGTCCAAAAACTGTCATTATATCCTCATGCATTCCACCAAGGTTGTGACTGATTCCAACCCCATGGATTTCCTATTGAGTCGATGCATCCTCGGTGGGAAGTACGCTCGTTGGGTCATTATCCTCCAAGAATTCGACCTTGAATTTTTCACCCCAAAAAGTAAGAAAGGTTTAGTCCTCGCTGAACTCATTTCTGATTTGCCTACCAGGATGCAAGATACTCCCATTAATGATGTTCTTCCCGATGAACATTTATTTTCCATCACCACCAACAATCCTTGGTACGGTGACATCCTTACTTACTTGCGAACCCAAAAGTTCGCCCTTCATCTTGATCGTGATTCTTGACGACGTATCTGACACCACGCCTTTCGCTACCTTCTAATCGGCGATGACCTTTATCGTCATGGAGTAGATACTATCCTTCGTCGTTGCCTCACACACGCTGAAGCCGAGAAAGTCCTCAATGCCTGTCATAGTGGCGCTTGTGGTGGCCACCTCTCCAGCCTCGCCACAACCCAAAAAATCATGTGTGTTGGGTATTTTTGGCCTTCTCTCTTCAGTGATTGCATTGAATAAGTCAAAAACTATCCCAATTGCCAACATTTTCCCCCCAAGGAGCGAGATCCTCCCGCTCCCCTCCACCATGTTGTCACAGTTGGTCCTTTTTGTAAATGGGCCATTGAATTTATGGAACGTTGACCTCCATCCGCTGGTAACCACAAATATATCATCGTGGTAGTTGACTATTTCACTAAATGGGCCAAAGCTATGCCAACATTCAACAATACAGTAGCTACCGCAACCCTCTTTTTCTTTAACCACATCATTGCTCGCTTCGGAGTTCCAAAAAAATTACTCTCTGACCATGGCCGATATTTTTAAGATGAGATTTGGCATGAGCTATCCTCCCTATTGGGTTTTGAGCACCAGTATTCATTTTCCTATTACCCCCAAGGTAATGGCCAAGTTGAAGCGGTCAACAAAATTCTTAAGACCATGCTTCAACGAATGGTGAATAAGCGCAAAACCAATTGGCATCTCATGCTCTTCCCTACTTTGTGGGCTTATTGTACTTCTATTAAAACTGCCACCAGTTTCACTCCTTTCCACCTTGTCTTTGGCGAGGAGGAAGTCTTACCGATCGAGTGTGAAATCCCTTCCCTTCACTTGGTCGTCAAACTTCTCCCTGATACCCAACCTCTAGAACAACGACTTATCATGCTCGAGTGCACCTTTGAAGACCGTCGAGTTGCATTGCAAACTCTTGAAGCAGCCAAAAAGCGCACCAAAGCTCAGTATGACCGCAAAGTCCACCCTCGTACCTTTCATGAAGGTGACCTTGTTCTAGTATATGACCAGGCCCACGATACCCTCGATCATGGGAAGTTCGACTCATTATGGCTAGGTCCTTACATTATCAGTAAAGAACTTGGTAAGGGGACATATCTTTTAGAGAACTTTGAAGGCCACATCCTTCCTAATCCTCGCAATGCACTCTGTCTTAAGAGATATTACCCTTAGAATTTCCCATTCGAAATGCATGTTTTATTTTCTTTTAGATAACCAGCATCTATTTGTTTTTGCATTTCACTACTTCACCAGGACACCTGTTGTCCACAAAGCCTTACCTCACCTCTCCTCAAAATCGAATTTTCTCACTTACAACACATTTCATTAGGGACACCACTCTGCCTCTATACTCGTTCTTGTTCGTGTCAATTTCCGTCATGAGATACCATTTTGTACTCATGTCTTTTGTGGCCCCCTTTGGATCTTCTCCCATTTCATTATCATCATTAATTTCCATCTGTTAGTCACTCTACTATTTTCTCTTGTGCCTTAGTTGAGGTTCCCTTATTGCCTCACCTATGGCGGACCTACTTCTGTCGACATCAGCTCATTTACTCTAGAAACCAAGTCTAGGGGGCACTGTACCTTGGTTCAAGCTCTTTTAAACATGATCGTGATCTATACACTTGATGGTCTAGTGATGCAGCAGCAGCTATTGGTGATTCTCGGGTCTGTGTGAGATGTCTCAACCCTCATGAGGGGGTGGCCCTGCAGGTAGCCCCCCACATGCCCGGATGACTTCTTCATTTCATCCCTTGATGCAGCTCCTCCCATTTGATGATATTGGCCTCAAGCGCTTGCAGTGCCTCTTCGATTTGCATATATCAGTCAGATTTTGCGAGCCCTTCCCCATGTGTAGGGGGCATTTGGGTGTATTCGTATCTCATGTACTAAAATATTATTGTATAAGTCCTGACGCTTATTCCAGGCACCACATGTATGTAGGATTCATCATTCTATTTTTTTGGCTCCTATTTATGCCAGCATATTCTTCATAGTTCAGTTCCTTGTTTACTGGACTTCCTATTCTTTGTACTTTGTCTTGACGGGCATAGGTATGCCTCCCCCGTCGCCTTTCGCACAGGTACCACTTCATAAACTAGAGACTTGTTGCACCTGTAAGTCTCGTCTCCTCAGGGTCTAGTCATTTAGCACATTAGACTACCTTACATTTCTCTCTCTCACTTCCCTCTTGATGTCTAGTGATTGAGTTCTTACAACGTACTTCGGTCATACGATTTTCCCCTAACACTCGTACGTTGGGGGGCAATCTGTTACACCATTTTTTTGGTCATCTAACCTATTATCATTAGATGAACCCAAGTACACCATGTAAGACCAATTTTACCCTAAGTAAAATTGCTTTCACCATGTGAAATAACATTTGTTTATATTTCCTGGTCATATTTAACCCAAAACAAGGAAATTAATTAAATAAATCATTATTTATTTAATTATTTCCTAGGAATAAGTTATTTAAATCATTATTTAAATAATATTCCTATTTAAATTTGACTAAATCATTTTTAAATAATTAAATAAATCATTATTTATTTAATTATATTCCCACCATCTCCCTAAAATAATAAATAAATCATTTATTTATTTATTGTTTATAAATAAAGGAATTGACCCAAGTCAAAAGACCTTTTCCCTCCAACAAATATAATAAAATATTCCTAAAGGGTAGTTCTAGAATTTGATTAATAATATTTTATTCATGCACCAAGTTCTAGATAACCCTAATATTTTGTTATAAATAGAAGGGTTTTCCCCATTCATTAGTCACCTCCATTGCATTAGATCACTCTGGATCTATACTAGGTCACATTCTCCATTTTTGCCTTGTGAGCTTCCATTGAGTTCTATGTTTGTTTGGGTTTTCTACAACAACAAGAGAGAAGAATTTTAGATCTGAAGCGCTGAGGGCTTTCAAGAACCCATCCCATTGAGCAGAACCAGAAAAAACCTTTCTTGTTTTCCTCTCAGGTGCCCCCTTTTAATATAATATAAAAATTCTTTCAAATACATTGTTCTTGTCTTGTCTATTGGATGCATGGAGCCACATTTTACTTTATCTACTTAATGTCTTTTATGCTTAGATCTGGATTTGTGCAGCATTATTTGGATCACCTAATTGCATATTTAAAGATATTTGGCAGCCATAATCGATGTTAGGGCTATTTTTTATGCATAGCTAAAGTGATATTTTACGACGAAAGATTCATACTAACAGTAGGAGCAAGATCAGATGGAGTAGCATGTTGTGTGTTTGCAGTGCCTATCAAGACATCTTTGGCATGAGAGTCCTTTATTTGAGGAGGAACATTGAAATTAGATCGCAGCGCATTAGGTATTTTTTCATAGAGTGTGCCAGACTGAGTGCAAATCAAGTCTAAATATTGGGCACGAGCGATAACTTGCTCCTCTGTAACGACGCCACCTTTAGCCACATCTTCAGTTATAGAAGGTAATAGGTACTTAATGAACCATTCAAAAAGTAGCTAATCGGGAACAAATGTCTTAACCATTCGTCGACGATGACGCCACTCATGAATATGATCGGAAATGTGAGTAGCATTAGTCTGTTTGAAGTTGGTCAAGTGTTCCGTTGCAGTTTCGTATCTGATTGGTAACTGGAAATGGGTCAAAAATACAGTATCTAAATATGTGAAATTGTCAAAAGAAGCTCTAGGTAACTCAATGTACCATTTAGCAGCCGAACCTATGAATGTACGCTGGAAAAGACGTAGTCGAACAGAATCATCGTTCAATGAATTTGATGAAAACCATAAATGATAAGTCATGACATGAGTCGACGAATCTTCTCCAGGGTTTCCATTGAATTTAGGAATGTCGGAGGGTAATTTATGAGTTATCATTGGCCACCAAGGAGCATAATTGATAGGATCATTGGTTAACCAGTTTAAATCTAGTAATTCCAAGGTTGCAACAAAAGGCAACTGTCTATTGAGGTCAGGTTGAACATAGCCAGGGTAAGATGGAATTTCTTGGGAAATAGGCCTTTGAGCACCAGCATAAGGAATTTTTTACTGGTAACCCAGATATGGGTTATTTTGCATATAAAACTCTTGAGAATTCTATTGACCAAAACCTAGATATGATACTTGTTGAAATGAAGTTTGAGGCATTTGCGCTTGTGGCTGCCAAGGAGTCTGTCCACCAATGTTATAACCCAAATTAGTGTAATTTAGATTCAGTTGATATGTATAACCAGGTTGCGTTTGTGACATCCCATAAAATGGTACACCAGCTTGTGAATAAATGATCCCTGATACAGGTTGTTGTAAATTAACCAAAGAATTTTGAGTTTGTGGACCCAACATTTTATGATATTGAGTGAAGAACCTACCTGATAAGGTTGATTTACAATATTGTGATTCTGTAATAGGGGTATAGATGTATTAACAAGTGGTAATGAAGTGGGTGTAACAGGTTGAACCAGTTGATATGAGTGTACAACCGTTTGTGGTTGTATAAGCAGAGTGGGCTGCCATTGAAAAACATTCATGTCAACATTAGTTTGACCAAAAAGTGACTGAGTACTATCATATTGGGTGACCAAAGGTTGCCCCCTGGCACAAGGAGGATAATAAGATGGAAAATAATTTTCTCCAAATGTTGGGAGTCTAGTTGATATGGTACTTAAAGGAATTGACCCAAAAGGACTGACTTGATATTGCCCTGATGATGTATGTAATGAATCAAGTCGTTCAGTACTAATGATAGGAATACTAACTAAAACACTAGATGATGACATTGGTAAAGACCATGGCCTTGAAGATGTACCAGAGAAAGTGCCAGATAATGATTTGTACCCTGTTGGGACCGAAGGGCCACCATGAAAATATGACTCTGGTGAAGTTATGAACATCGATCAAGTAGCGAGGGTAGGAGCCAACGTAATTGGAACAGTGGACCCAACCGAAGATTTTGGTTCAGACATGGTTGTGTGACGAAATGTATACTCTCCAAAATCAACAAGAGATTGAATGGAAATAGGATCAAAAAAAGAAGATGGAAACAATTGAGGAAAATACTGGTACCAGTAAAGGTCCCCCCCAAAATGGGTTGGAGTTAAAGGTGTATCATCTTGTGGGATTTCTTCAATCGAAATTAAACCAGGAGGAAGAACTTCACCATTAGGCCCAAAATATATTTCAGACGGTTGACAGTGTGATATAGGAGTTTCAATGGCTACTGAAATTTGTGGAGTGACCAAGGTAGGAACAACTTCTGGTTGTTCGACTTCAGGATTCAGATTTTCTGGCAAAGAAGAGACAAGATCTGGATCAATTTGTGATTGAACAACGTCGGGTCTAGAAGGTATGGTCTAAGCGATTGAATGGATCGTGACCATGGGTAGCTGTGAAGACACCGTGTCAACAACATTAAACGAATCAGGATGTGTGGAAATAATTTGAGCTAGCTCTGGTTTAAAAGATGATGTTTTGCCAGAGGTATGAATAGTACTTGATTCGGCAGATCGTGATCACCTTTGCCTACCAGAAGTAACTTCCGGTGGTAAAGGTGGTTTTAAAGCTAATATACGTGAACAACAGGGGATAGGATATTTTTCTTCCATAATTACTGATTTATTTTATCCAAAAAATATTAAACAAAAAGAGGGTAATGTTAGGAAAAAGGGTTTACTAAGAAACTGTGAACTGCAGAATACCTCCTGGCGAACCAATAAGTACGGGCAGGTAATCTCCCCGAATTTTGTGTTCGGTGTATCACAATTTCAAGGTGGTTGACTCGGTTCACTATGGATGGATAACACCTAAAATTTGTCCTCCCAAATATACCCTAAGGTACGTGGAGGCCCAAGTCCATATTAGCGTTGTCTAATGTGAAACCACACAATGAGAGCACCCCTTTATACTTATCGTACTGTAACACCACCCAATATACCCTAGAATATGTGGACGAGCTACGATATACTTACGTACATGGAGTGAGGTATCACACTCGGAATGTATCGCAGAAAAGTTAACGACAGTTGCTATGTTTTACGACGCTGGAACACGTCTCTAGCCTATACCTTCTAAATGTTATCATTATGGTTCCAATGTGTTGTTAAGTAAATTGAGATTTATTTTATGTTGATATTGCTTAACAATTTTCCTTTCAGGTTTACCTCGATGATGTATATGAAATTCCTAAAATGCAAGCTAAGAATGATAAAAAAAAACTTTCACTTTCAGCTTTTTCAATGAAGAACCTAGCTACTAAGGGAAGAGGGCAAATAGTTCATGAGCAAACAAATCAATGAACAAAAAAAAAACAATGAATCACAAACTAAATGCAGATTTCCTAATGTTCCTTTTGCAAAACACACACAATCCTACATGAAAATGCAAGTTTTTCTTTTTAGTTTCCTTAATGTTATGAATGTAGAAAAGAAACTAGGTGCACTAGATCAATAATTCAAATGCTTTTTTACTTTCGAGAAACGAAGAATACAAAAAACAATTTCTCTTTTGAAGGAAAAATGATGATTTCAACAACAATTTCTCCTATCAAGGAAATGAAGATTTTATGACAATTTCCTATTTCAAAAGAAAATGATTCTTAATGTGACCATAAAAAATACTTTGAAATCAACTTGTCAATGATAAAGAAAAACTTTTCTAAACAAACATTGAACAAATTTTCAACCAAAGGAGGAAGAAGTATATCGATTCACTGGTCAATTGAGCATCAAAACTTTTCAGAACACAACAAACAAAACTGAAGTAAGTTGCAAAGTCAAATTCAAGGGAATTTGGTCACTTTCAGGAGTCAACGCAGTCTCCAAGGGGAGTCAGTGCTCTACAACTTAAGCTAGGAATGGAAACAGTGCTCTGCAAAGCACTGTGTCCATTCTAAGGGTGCGTTGGGCATAGTAAACAAAGAAAAATGCTACTATTTAACTCATTGTCTTTGCAAATTAGGCTCTAAAAAAGTTTAATCTTTATGTATAAAAACTACTAGGTGGATAAACAAAGAAAATCAGAGGCTAAAATAACTAGAACTAAGAGAAAATTCTCCCCAGTGGAGTCGCCAATTTGTTGGGCCAAAATTGTGAATTATGGATAAATCACACTTCCCTAGACATGCGCTAGTCTAGAACAACAAGTGAAAATCTATACGACTATTTC
Source organism: Pinus albicaulis (assembly GCA_034641835.2). Lineage (NCBI taxonomy): Eukaryota > Viridiplantae > Streptophyta > Pinopsida > Pinales > Pinaceae > Pinus > Pinus albicaulis. The sequence continues at coordinate 561,276,753 of CM076579.1, read as the reverse complement.
TCCTAACTCATAACAGATACACAAAGAGGATTGGAGGCTTACTTTTTCAATCACTTCCAGATGGCTCCTTTTTTCGCTTCTGTTACAGCTTCAAATTCAAGCGGTTTGTGAGCTGAATGCTTCCTGTAAGAAAGAACATTGAAACAGAAGAAGATGAATAATATAGATATCTATTCAAGCTATTTAGTTAAATCAGTAAAGCATAAACCATATACATCAACTAATATCTTGCAATATAAAAAATCAAAGCCAATACAAATGCATATATGGAAAAATAAGAAGTACTCTTTTTTATGATAGAAGGAGAGGTTACAACCTAGTCATTGATTTGAAGTGACCTTCCAGCATCATTCCCAAGCCTCATCAGAGTATAAATCTCTCCAACAGCAGCTTCACAAATCTAGCTTTGAATTGAAAATCCTCGAGCATTTCTCTACTCAAATTCTTCCTTCTCAAGCACTTAGATCTGTGCGCAATTTATAGATGAATTGTAGGTTGTTTTGCAATAAATAAATTTCCAAAAATAGGCAAGACATGTTTCCAATCATGTAGATGTAAAATGGACACTTGGATCCTGTTAGCCATCAATAAATTTTTCATATACTATGATGGCTAAAAAATATCTATTAGTCTTCAAGAAACAAATTTCATGCAAAATTGTGACTTCTTGAAGCCTCTCTATGTTCTTTATCCTTAAGAAATCCATTCCATTGATAACCTTCATTTAAGAATTCCTCAAAGAAAGCCCTGCTGATATCACAAGGAGATTGTTTTGAAGCCCCTCTTTCATCATTTCACCTTCATAACTTTTCCCATTTCACCCATTTTTACCTATTTTTACTCCTATCCTGTCATATTTTTCCCCTAAAAAACCCCTTTTTCTCCCTCATCTACCCTCATTTTCTCATAAAAACCCTTTCTTAAACATTATAAAACCCTTTACTTGGTTAAAAACCCTCTTTTATTCTTATCGGAACATTAAAAAGGCTAAAAAAAATCCACCTTTTAAGCTTATTTTCCGACCTTTTTATATATAGGCTTTAAGCTCCTGAGGGCTTAAGCGTTCTGCCTTTTTCCTCCATATGCCTCGGCCCTGGAACCAAGGGCTTAAAACTTGGCCCCTTCTAACATTCGCCCCTGGTCCTTTAAAATCTTCACGGGACCTGTTCCTCCCCTTTATATTCCCGCACCCTTTCCTTTAACTCCTTTCCTTCATAAATTTTTTGCTCCGACCACGTCCTCCCCGACACAATCTTAACCGTTGATCTACAATATCTAACGGATGTCGAAACCCTCCGTATGTTCCTTAAAACCCCTCATCCTATTTTCTACCACCCTGCTTCACTTATTCCTCCAAACCATACTTACTGTTGATCTCATCAATCCAAAGGTAGTCAGGCCTTCCTCCCCTTCATTTTCATTTCCCGATCTCCATTTACCCATTCACCCGGATTAAATTCCCACCGTTGATCTTATTAATCCAATGGATTTTTCGAATCTCACCACTTGACTCCGTCGATCAACCTTTCACCTCACAACAAAATAGGTGACATCACCCACTGGCCCACCTCATTCTTCCGCCATGCAACTCCCATCGTCACGCTGATCCTGGACCATCGATCTAGCTCCCCCAGATCTGATGGTCCTGGCACCGTTTCGCACCCGTGTCCACCAAGACCCCCTATCGTGCACCTTCCACGTGAAATAAGCGGTTTTTGGTGGGACACACGTTAGCCTCCAACATGTATCGCGTTCCCCCAGGGAAAAACCACTAACCACCTAGAGTCAGCGCAAAAACCGCCTGGTTTTCTGCAAAACCGCCCTTCCTCCCATTTTCACGCCCAATTTAAATTTAAACCCGTTTCTTCCCTAATCTTCCATGAAAACCTCTCCTATGCATATATCCTATCCTCACTGCTCCTCCTGCCCCCACACAGCCTCTGTAAAGCAGTTTTACCTCCCTCGTAGACTTTATATAACGATTATTTGTTTAGTTGTAGGTTTTAATGGCGGATTATTTACAAAAATCGTCCCACAGCCAAGGAAGTAGTGACAAAGCCAGGATGACGATCCTCGGGGAAAAATCACGAAGAAAGGGATTCCACAAGGTTCGAGTTCATGGTTTGACTAGTGCCTCATGAACACTGGTTAAATAATAAACCCTCCAGTGCAGAAGGAAGCCAGGCCACATGTACACAAAGGAAAATGAAGAAGATCAGTGAAAGTTAAAGGTTAAACATAAATCCGAAGAACAAAGGCTTAACCAACAAATTAAAGATAAAGGACACAGCATTGAGACAAAGGAATTAAAGGTAAAACAGTCAGCAAAGTGACAAAGATAGAAGATGGATAAAGAAGGTCTAATGAAGCCTAAAGTAAAATCAGGCTTAAAGCTAGTTTTAATGATGAAATCAGAGGAAAGATTAGGCCAAAAAATCCTCCAAATGCCACATCAGTGAGGAAATTAATCCTCAGAAATTCCACCTGCCAGTTTATTTTCCTCAAAAGCCTACAAATTTAATGCATAGTTAGAGATATTTGCCAAAGACAGCTCAGAAAGTAATTACCAGCCTACCAAAGCCTCAAAAGTCAACAAAAGTGACTGAGGTAGATGAAAGTTAATTTAAAATTAGTTAACAGAGTTAAGACATTAGATATCTTCTCCATTAGGCCTCCCAAAGGTCGAGAAGCATTTACTCTGTATTAATTGAATAATTAGGCTTTATTTTCACTCCACCTCCTCAATTTACCTATATATATCATAAGAGGAGCCTATTATTGTTGTTGGTTGAATACTTATTGAATTTAAATAGTTGTTGAGGCTGTTGAAGCTCTGTTATTAATTGAAGAAAGATAGGCTGAGAAGAGAAGTTTGAAGCTGTAAAGACCTACTGGACTTGAAGATTGCAACCGGGTTGAACATCAAATATACAAGTTGATTTATGGGATCCTGGTCTATTTCAATGGTGATGTTTTTCTTATTGTAATTGTTGTTTTCCCTCATGTTTCCATACTATCCACTTTCTTTGATAAAGAACAGCAAGTTTAGATTAGGATTTACTTCTAAAAGTACCCTAAGTCTCACTGATAAGCTTTATCTTTATGTTTTCTTCTAATTGTTTTTGAGGATAATTTAATAGAGTATAACCAGTGAAGTGTTGGTGAGCCCATGTTTCCTGAGTACAACTTGAGATATTGTCTATGAAATTTCTTGAAAATTCTACTAAGTAAAGTTGAACTAGAGAAGTTTATGGTTAGCCATGTCCTCTAGTTTATCTCCAACAGTTGCTTTGAAAAGATCCCTTAAGAGTATGCCAAAATCAGGCTAGGTTCAAAGTCCTTCCTTGATCTTAGGATATTCTTTGTTTATCTTAAATGTTTTCCTTTGAGAGTACGATGAAAGCAGGATAGGTTCAAAGTCCTTACTTGATCTTAAGCTGCCCTTTGTTTTCTTATATATTTGCTTCTTTCACCACACTTATTAATGTTCCATACCACAAAATCAACTTAAAGAGATCCTTTGATATAGATGACTTGCCCCATGGACCACTCTTGAAACTTTTTTTGCAATCAAATCCTTTTGTGACTACATAGCCCAATGGATTGATACTATCTCTTACCTATCCTATCAGCTGAACAATTCTTTCAACTCACTCACACCTTTACCCTTCAAAAGACTTCCTTTATTTTGATGATATCCATCCCAACCAAAACAAACAAACAAACCCCTTGTACTTCATAACTAGCCTAATATCATAACTAAGCATAAAGAAATATCTTTGAAAACACTTATATAGAGAGATCCTTCTCTGGATCCAGGAGGGCTAGATCCTAGGATTCCAAAGTGGTTGTGATGTAGGCCCTGCAGCATTTTTTCTTGCCAATATTGCAAACTACAGGAGTCCTAACATAGTGGTGACCATACTGGGTAATATTGAGTAATAGATAACTTCACAACTCAACGAATCCCTATTCCTAAATGAGACAAGTGTCACCAAGACTATTTATAAGTGATTGTTGATGGTGAACAACAACCAAACCTTGAAAACAAGTAAAAATCCTTCACCTGGCGACTCCATTGGTATTCAGTAGGCTTGCTGATTCCACTAGTTTTTCCTAAGACCCCATTGGAAAATTATTTTATCCTTCAAACATCATTCTAACCCAGTTAAGAAGACTTTAAGGATTGAGTTTTCTTTGAAAAATATTAGTTAGCCTTTAAAATACTGTCATACTTGGCTGAAATTTTCTCATTGTTAGGTCTAAAAAAACCACATAGTGGCTTCTAGAATAATTTATACTAGAGCCTATCCTAACCCAAATCCTCTTGAGATAGTTGATAATCCAGAAAGTATCCTTAGGAAATTTCCTAAATCCAAGACTTCAACTGTTGTCAGACCAATTCATAGAGCTAAATCTGTCCCTGAAAATATCTCAGCTCTGCAAGATACACAAGTTGACTTACCATTCATAAGAAACCCATACAGAAATAAGTCACTTAGTAATATAGATCACATAGACTTTGAGCCTCCACACTCACCCCAACATAGTGGTGCACATATTGATAGCAGATAAACCACCCCACCTGATCTGCATTTCATTCATAACTTTGGTTTCTCTCATCCTAGATCTGCTCATCAGTTTCTTGTTGGTCCAAGTACTTCTATTATTCATACACCCACTGTTCAAACTACTCCATTCCATCCTCCCCCTCCTTTCATAAACCCTCCACTTGTAAACCCCCCATTTTTTTCACAACCTCCTATCATGGCAGCAAGGTATGCTCCTCTATTCCTTCCTTTACCTTTAGTAAATTTTCCACATGACTATCAGTCCAAGATTCCATTATATGATGCTAGTGGTTATATTACTGCTCAACTACATGTGGACTAGATGAATGACTATTTTGATAGAAATGAGATAGATGATGAAACAGTTAAACTCAGATTGTTTGCTCAAAGTTTAGGGGGAGAAGCAAGAAAATGGTTCAAAAAATTAACCCCTAATAGTATTAATGACCTCCAATATTTCCATAAATCATTCATAAACAAATGGGAAATTAGGAAGAACCCTCTCCGAATAATTTCAGATTACAACAACCTCAAGAGAAACACTGGGGAAAGTGTTCAAAATTATTGCACTATATTTAATAGTGTTTATAACACACTACCCCCAGATTTGAAACCTCCAAAAGGCTCATCTTTGGCCAAATTCCTGAAGTATTTGATCCTGAAATGGCCTATCAGCTAAGAGAAATGGGTCCCTTAACTTTAGAAGACATGCAGAAGGGAGCTCTTAGTGTGGAAGAAAATCTGATTGAGAAGAGACCTAGAATGAAGACTGAGAAGAGGGTATCATATAGGGATGAAGCTGCACCTTCCACATCTGATTCAAAAATGGAAAGGATGATGGAGGAGATGATGAAGAGGATGAACATTTATGAGAGAGCAAAATCTAGAGAAAATCAATTAGCTCCTCAAAATAGAAACCAGTCCCAGAATCAAAATCAGAACTTTAAAATAAATCAACCTTAGAACAGACAAAGAGATGTTGATCAACAGATCATACCTCATTTCCAAGAGAATTATGTTAATGAGGATGAAGAAACAATTGAACAAACAGAGGATGATAACATAAACATGTTGGGAGTAAGCGATGAGGATTCTGATTGCCTCCATAAAAGAAAACAAGGTCTATATACCCCCTATGATGATAGAAGACAAGAAACTGAATACTATGAACAAGATTTCAAAAATTCCGTCATAGGATCACCTAAACAATATGACCTAAGAAGTAAAAAGAATCAAGAAACTCCCAAGAACAAAACCTCTAAAAATTCTTCCGAAAACGGCCCTGTAAATACTTCCAGAAAGACAGTAGAAAATCATAAAACAGTGGCTGAAATTTTTGATCCAAACAAGGGAAAAAACACCCAAATCAATGAAAAACGGAGTGGTGGCCCTAGTAGCACTAGCATTTCAGCTAATGCTCCTAAAAAAATCATTTTGACTGCTGTAAATAGTAGAAATCAACAAGTTGATTTTGCTGATGAATCAGTGACTAAGAAGGCTAAATCAAACATTTTGAAAAATCAGATTCCCTTTAGCCTAGAGAATGAAATTTCCAAAATCAAGATATTTGTCCCACTCACTGAGTTAGTCACTCAAAATTTATATAGATGTCAAGTTTGAAAGCTTTGAACATATAATAGATTCATGATACTGTTAACTTGAATGATGATACTCTAGAGCTTCTGTTTGGTCCTAAGATTGAAGGAAAATTTCAAGAAGGAACTACCCCTCCATTCTATATCAATATTGAACATCCATGATAATATTTTGCACAATGCCATGCTTGATTCAGGGGCATCACATAACCTCATGCCCAAAGTAATAATGGAAATATTAGGTCTGGAGGTAACCATACCATACAAAGATTTATATTCCTTTGATTCAAGTAGAGTGAGATGCCTATGCCTAATAAAAGATCTATGAGTTAACTTAGCCAAAATTCCAGCCAAAAGCTTAGTGATGGACATTGTAGTAGTCGATATACCCCCAAAATATGGCATGCTTATTTCAAGATCATGGGGTGCTAAGTTGCAAGGTACTATGCAAATGGATATGATTTATGCCACCATCCCTGTCTTTAGTCAACCTAGAAGACTCTATAGGGAAATACACATGAAGTACATGGTGAGTAAGCAAGAAAGACCAAAAAACTATCCTCTTTATTCCATACACACTGAACTTGACTCATTCATTCTTTACAATGATGAGATTCCTAATGAACAAGAGTTAAACAATGAAACATCACCCAATATAGTGGTCACTCCACATCCAAACATAGTGGCAGCCATAGAGGAAAAGGAGAAAAAGTAAAAATCATCAAATCAGATTGAAAACTCAGAAATTCACAGCAAACAAATTGAGGGTCTTGAGGTCCAAAACAGTCATAAATATAGTGCAGATCATGAAAATCAAAGAATAAAACCTCAAAACATTGAAAATATTGAGGAAAAAAACAAAATTCAACATAGTGCAGACCTACAGGAAAAACACAATGACAGATTAGGCAAACAAAAGAAAGAGGACAGCAATGAAATAAATGAAAAATTTGAAAACAGTCATCTTTGAAGTATGATTTTTGATGGGTCTTGCTCTAAAACTGGTGCAGGAGCAGGCATATGGGTACACAACACTGTAAATAATCATGCTGAGGGTCATTCTTATAGATTAAACTTCCAATGCACAAATAACATAACAGAGTATGAAGCTCTCCTTTTAGGCCTGAATTTATTGAAAAAATTAGGGGCCAAAAGAATAACAATTCATGGGGATTCAGAATTGATAATTAGGCAAGTAAATGGGGAATACACTGTTAAACATCTCAGAATTAGAGCCTATAGAGATGATGCCATGGACTTGTTAAAAACATTTGTTGAATTTCAACTTACATTTGTCCCAAGGAACCAAAACATTCTTTCCAATGGATTAGCCTTTGCTGCTAGTACTTGTCTAAGACCTTATGAAAGAAAACAATACACCATCCAAGTCAAATATAGACCAGTTGTCCCAGATAATGAAAAATACTGGCAATTTTTTGAAGGAGATAAACAAATAGAAGACTTCCTATAGTCCAGAAATCAATTTGAAATACCAAACTCAGATTCAGAGTATGAACAAGACTGTCCTACTGAAGAAAACCCAATTTTTGAAGAAGAAAAGTCTCATGAGATTGCTGATATAAATCTGTTATTCAAAGAACCTGAACATACAATAGAAAATAACACAGATTTAGAAAAATAAGACTTAGAAGTGCTGCAATCTGAAAATCAAAGCTTACCAAAAGGACTAGTCCCATTTGAAGAATTGTTTGACTTGAATGATGTTGCCAAAAATCCAAAACTAGAACCTATTGAAGCTGAAGTGGAAGAATGCAACATAGGCAGTGAGGAAAAGCCCAAAATGATCAATCTGTCTAAAACACTGCCAGCTCACATTAAACTGAAATATATTGAGCTTTTTAGAGAATTTTCTGATATATTTGCATGGAGTTATGAAGATTTGAAATCATATGATACAGAAATAATCCAGCATAAGATACCCCTCAAAGAAAACCAGAAGCCTTTTAAACAAAAATTGTGCATAATCAACCCTGTTCAATTACCTCTGGTAGAGAAAGAAATTAGATAAATGTATGATGTTGGAATTATAGTCCCTGTTAGATACTCAGATTGGGTATTTAATCTTGTATTAGTCAGGAATAAAACAGAAGAGATAAGGCTTTGCATTGACTTTAGAAACTTAAACAAAGCCTCATTAAAGGAAAACGATCCCTTACCCAAAATGGATCATATCTTACAAAGGGTAGTTGGTTCTAGAAGAATTTCTTTGATGGATGGCTTCTCAGGTTACAATCAGATATTGGTACATCTTGATGATCAACTTAAAATAGCCTTTACTACTCCTTGGGATACTTTCATGTATTTGAAAATGCCCTTTGGCTTAATGAATGTTGGTGTCACATTTCAGAGAGCCATGGATATAGAATTCTCAGAAGAAATGTGTTACTTCATTGTGATTTACCTTGATGATATTGTTGTCTATTGTAAAACAGATGAAGAACCCCTAATACACTTGAGAAAATTCTTTGAGAAATGCAGAAAATATGGGTTATCCTTAAATCCAAAGAAAACATTCTTTGGTATCCAAGAAGGTAAACTTATTGGACATATCATATCTGAAGAGGGAATAAGGATTGAATTAAAGAGGATTGATGGTATATTGCAAATCAACCATCCTAGAAACATCAAGGAACTTCAATCTTTCATTGGGAAGATTAATTTCTTGAGAAGGTTCATACCCAGTCTAGTTGAACTCCTTAGAATAATGACAAATATGCTTAAGAGAGAAGAAAGAGTTAAATGGACCTTAGAAGCAAAGAAATCATTTGAGTTGGTAAAACAAGCACTTACCAAAACACCAGTTCTTATCAGTCCTAATTTTACAAAGGATTTCTTCATTTTTTCATTTTCATCCGAACACACAATGGTTGTTGTCTTATTACAGAAAAACTTGAAGGGACAAGAGTAGCCTATTGCATTTTTCAGCATGGCATTAAGAGATGCACCTCTGAAGTACAATATCATGGAAAAACAAGCCTTTGCCTTGGTCAAAGCCTTAAAAGACTTCAGAGTTTACATTTTACATTCCCACATTGTATCATTTGTGCCTCATTTAGTTGTAAAAGACATATTGACCCAAGATTCAGATGGCAAAAGAGAAAAGTGGATTGCTGTAATTTTAGAATATGACTTAGAAATCAAGCCCACTAAGCTCATAAAAGGTCAAGTACTAGCAAAACTTATGGCTAAAACCAACTTTAAAGCTCTTGAGATAAACATGTTTAATGCATTAGATGAATAGGAGGAGTTGACAGCTCCACTTACTGAATATCATTTTCTGAATTCATCTTGGTATGCTGATATTTTGTATGTTTTTCTCGACCTAAATTTCCCTCCTGTTTTTTCTAAAATAAAGGCAAGATTCTTAAAGTTGAAAGTTGTAAATTACTACATTTTGAATAAATGTTTATATTGGAAAAATGTTAGTGGATTATTGCTTAAATGTTTGCCTGAGAATGATGCAGATAAGATCAAGCACGAGTTTCATGAAGGAGAATGTGGAGGCCACCTCTACTAGAAGTCGACTGCTAACAAAATCCTTAGAGCTGGTTATTACTGGCCCACCCTCTTTCAATATATCCACAAAATTATTATTGCCTCTCACAAATGCCAAATCTTTGAAGGCAAAAGAAATCTGCTTCCCTTACCTCTGCAACCAATCACTGTTGAAGCTCCTTTTCAGTAGTGGGATCTAGACTTCATTGGGGAAATCCATCTTGCCTCATCTACCCAAAATATATGGATCCTCATAGCAACAAACTATTTTAAAAAATGGATAGAAGCCATCCCCTCTGGGAATGCCACAGGCTCAGTTATCATTTCATTCCTTGAAAACCATATACTGTCTAGATTTGGCTATCCTAGAAAGATCATAATTGATAATGCTGTTGCATTTGGGTCTAAAAATATGGTGGAATTTTGTCATAAATAAAGATTATATTGGGTCATTCTACAGCTTATTACTCTCAAGGTAATGGGTTGGCAGAATCCTCAAATAAAAGTTGTTGAACATAATCAAGAATTTGCTGAAAGAAAACAAAAAATCATGGCACAACAAGCTAGTATATGCATTATGGGCAGACAGACTAACTATTAAAAAATCAATTGGAATGTCTCCCTACCAGCTAGTTTATGAAACAGATGGAATATTTCCAACCAGTTTAGGAGTTCCAGTCATGAATCTGATCCAAGAGGTACAGTCTAAAGATGATGATATGACAAGAAAAATATACCAGACTATACATCTACAACAAACCAAGTAAGAAGTATACATCAGAGCACAACAACTACAAGAAAATATCAAGAAGTTGTTTGACAAAAGAACCAAGGCAAGTGACTTTAAAATTGGTTACAAAGTATTGAAATGGGATTCAAGGAGAGAAGATAAGGGCAAACATGGAAAATTCTATAATTTATGGGAAGACCCTTATCTTATTCAATCTGCTATTGGAAACAATGCATTCTTTCTGCAAGAATTGGATGGAGCTAAATATTTTGGAGGTCCTGTCAATGGCAGGATTCTCAAACATTATTTTTGTTAACTGATATTTTAGTTCAAAGATTTTTGTTCATTGTATATAACATTTCTTTTTAATTTGAAAAAATAAAAAATACAAAGAACAATAGAAAAAGAGAAAAAGAGGGCAGATATAAAAGAATAAAGGTACAGCGCCATGCCAAAAAAGAAAAGACAAATCTGAAAGTGTGCAAGCCTAAATGCCACTACTTGAAAGAGCATTACTATTTAGTCATATAACCTAATCATGACTATATAGATTTCAATTTACTGTTGATAAGTTAGTGAAGAAGATTTTCCAAACAATGAAATCTTGGCTTATCAGTAGAATATATTAGGATAGAAAGAAATGGCTCTAATCAGACCAAAAATTGAGCCAAAGAGAAGAAAAAGAACTGGTTCTAACATGCTGAAAACTTGAACTAGGTAAAGAAGAAGAACAACTCTAAAAATATCAAAACCAGAGCTGAAAGAAAGAAGGAAGGATATACATAATTTTTAGATCTTAAGCCTTCACAATTTTGTTTTAAATTTCTGTAAATTTCAATCTATGTGCAGCTTGTTTTTATGCCATAGTCTTATAGCAAATCAGATAGCTTAATCCTGGTTTTTTTTTATTTAAATTTCTGTTTTAGAATATAGAGAATAAGACCTGTCAGACAATTTAATCCTGGAAGATAGTAGCTTAGGTAGAGAATTTTTGAGTCCAACTGTTTAATCTGGACTCATGGAAGTTATAAGGATAGATTTAGATTAGTTTCTTGCTTTCAAATAAAAGAATAAAATTTTGATGTCAAAAGGTTTGCAAGTCCAAGTGCACCTTATGAAGAAAAAATTTTAGGACAAGTAGGTTGGGTAGGTAGAATTTTGGGAGATAAAAACAACTTGTTGTAAATCTGCAGATCATCCTTTTAAGCAGCATGATCAAAGAAGAAGAGGTTTTCAGAGTGCAGCAAATTACAAAGGCACTGGTCTACTTTCCAGAGATTTATCTCTGAGGTTCTCGACACCTCCATGGAGCTGTCATCTCCAAGTGGAGCCACTGTTAGCCGTCAATAAATTTTTCATATACTATGATGGCTAAAACAGGTCTATTAGTCTTCAAGAAACAAATTTCATGCAAAATTTGTGACTTCTTGAAGTCTCTCTATGTTCTTTATCCTTAAGAAATCCATTCCATTGATAACCTTCATTTAATAATTTCTCAAAGAAAGCCCTGCTGATATCACAAGGAGACTATTTTCAAGCCCTTCTTTCATCATTTCACCTTCATAACTTTTCCCATTTCACCCATTTTTACCTATTTTAACTCGTATCCTCTGTCAAATTTTTTCCCCTAAAAAACCCATTTTTCTCCCTCATCTACCCTCGTTTTCTCATAAAAACCCTTTTTTAACCATTATAAAACCCTTTACCTAGTTAAAAACCCTCTTTTCCTCCTATCGGAACATTAAAAAGGCTAAAACAAACCCACCTTTTAATCGTATTTTCCGACCTTTTTATATATAGGCTTTAAGCCCCTGAGGGCTTAAGCCTTCTACCTTTTTCCTCCATATGCCTCGGCCCTAGAACCGAGCACTTAAAACTTGGCCCCTTCCAACATTCGCCCCTGGTCCTTTAAAATGTTCACAGGGCCTGTTCCTCCCCTTTATCTTCCCACACCCTTTCCTTTAACTCCTTTCCTTCATAAATTTTTTGCTCCAAGCACGTCCTCCCCAACACAATATTAACCGTTGATCTACAAGATCTAACGGCTGTCGAAACCCTCTGTCCATTCCTTAAAACCCCTCATCCAATTTTCTGTCGCCTCGCTTCACTTACTCCTCCAAACCATCTTGACCGTTGATCTCATCAATCCAACGGTAGTTAGGCCTTCCTCCCCTTCATTTTCATTTCCCGATCTCCATTTACCCATTCACCCGGATTAAATTCCCATTGTTGATATTATTAATCCAATGGCTTTCGCGAATCTCACCACTTAACTTCGTCGTTCAACCTTTCACCTCACGACAAAATAGGTGACATCACCCGCTGGCCCACCTCATTCTTCCGCCATGCAACTCCTCGTCGTCGCGCTGATCCTAGATCGTCAATCTGGCTCCCCTAGGTCTGACGGTCCTCGCGTCATTTCATGCCCATGTCCACCAAAACCCCCCATCGTGCACCTGCCACGCGAAATAGGCATTTTTCAGTGGGACATGTGTCAGCCTCCAACATGTATCGCGTTCCCCCAGGGAAAAACCATTAACCGTCCAGAGTCAGCGCGAAAACCTCCTGGTTTTTTGCAAAACCACCCTTCCTCCCATTTATGCGCCCAATTTAAATTTAAACCCTTTTCTTCCCTGATCATCCACAAAACCCTCTCTTATGCGTATATCCCCTCCTCACTACTCCTCCTACCCCCACGCAGCCTCTGTAAAGTAGTTTTACCTCCCTCATAGGTTTTATATAACAATTATTTGTTAAGGATTCCTACTCTTTTGTTAAGGATTTAAAGGAAGTTAAGTTGGATATTGATGATAGATTTGTTAGTTTTGATGTTGTTTCGCTTTACACCAATATCCCCATCAATGAGGTTGTTGACGTTATTAATCGCATTACTGATCCAGACACGGCCCATTTAGTAAAACTTTGTTTAACCTCTTCTTTCTTTAGTTTTGAAGGTGAATTCTATGAGTAAACGTGTGGTGTTGCCATGGGTTCTCCTCTTTCCCCGATTGTTGCGAATCTGTTTATGGAGGACTTTGAATCTATGGCTCTTTCCTCAGCCCTTTTCCAGCCAAAGTTATGGAAAAGGTTTGTTGATGATACTTGTGTTGTCTGGCCTCATGGCAAAGATAAGTTAGATCAATTTTTCCTTCATCTTAATAGCCAATCTAGTTCCATAAAATTCACCATGGAACATGAGGTGGAGGGTAGTCTTCCTTTCCTTGATGTCCTTATCTCTAGAAATGATGATGGTTCTTTCTCCCATCAAGTTTTTTGAAAGAAAACCCATACTGAGCAATATCTTCATGCTAGCTCCCACCATTTCCCTGCTAAAAAATTAGGCGTCCTTAGCACCTTAGCCACGAGGGCGCTGAGAATCTCTGATGAGTCTCACCTTGAGAGGGAAAAGACCCATCTGTTGAATGTCTTTCGTAATAATGGTTATAGTTTGTCGCAGGGCCTCAAAGCGGAGAAAGGTCCTTCTGTTAAAAATAAAAAAGAACCTAGTGAATGGCATGGCAGTGTCAGCCTTCCGTTCATCCAGAGTACCACTGATAAAATTGCTAAAATCCTTAAAAATCATAAGGTATCCTCTTATTTCAAGCCCCTTAATACAATTCGTAGTTCTCTAAAATCGGTTAAGGATCCGATTGACCCCAGGGATGGAAAAGGTGTCTACATCATTCCCTGTTCCTGTGGGACTCCTTACATTGGTGAGACGGGTCGGTCAATTAATCAAAGGATATGTGAGCATGCTGTTGATATCAAGCATAGAAGATCTCGCTCGTCCGCCTTAGCTGAGCATGCAGAAAAGACTAACCATCATATTTGCATAGAAGATGCTAAGGTCATTGCTAGAATCTACCATTTCCATCATCGTAAGTTGAGAGAGGCTATTGAAATTGAAAAAAGGCCTGTTAATCTCAATAGAGATGACGGTTGGAATATCAGCAGGTGTTGGATTCCTGCCTTATATTCTTGACTTTTTTTCTTATTTTTATTTATTTATTTATATTTTTTATTTATTTGTTAAAAAATAATAATAATAATAATAAATTAATTAATTAAAATAAAATAAAATATTTTATTTTATTTTATTTTTATTTTTATTTTTTTAATTATTTATTAATTTATATTTATATTTTGTTTTGTTTTTATTTATTTATTTTTATTATTTATTTATTTTTATTTATCTTTATTTTTATTTTTATTTTTATTATTTTTATTTTTATTTTTATTTTAATTTTTTATTCTTTATTTTTTATATTTTTATTTTTATTTTATTTTATTTATTTATTTATTGTTTAATTTATTTTTTTATTTTATTTTATTTATTTATATTTTTTGACTTTGTTTGACTATTTGATAGATGGTTTATTTTTAATTAGATTTCATGAATAAAGAATTAATTATATAAGTAATTATTATATAATTTAATCAAAATTTACATGTATACACCAAGATTTGTTAAATTACTTACCATTTTATTAATTAATTGGTCAATTAGTTGTATAAATATATTGAAGGTTTTATAAATAAATAATTAAATAATTAAAATAATAATAATAAATTAATTAAAAATATAAATAAATTAATAAATTAAATAAATAAATAATGGAATTTTTACTTTTTCTAAGTCAAACTAGTCGTTATCCTAACGGCTAGTTGGGCCATTTCTACATCTATTTATACTTATTGTCTGGATCTGATCTCTCACATAGTCCTGATGATGAACCACACTGGTTGGTTCAAAATGCGTCGACCTCGTTCTTTTGCATGTGATTATTACCGAAAGAATTTCTACTAAATTATTTGTTTTGTTGCAGGTTTTAATGGCGGATTATTTATAAAACCCGTCCCAAGGCCAAGGAAGCAGTGGCAAAGCCCAAGATGACGATCCCCGGGGCAAAATCATGAAGAAAGGGATTCCACATGGTTCAAGTTCATGGTTTGACCAGTGCCTCATGAACACTGGTTAAATAATAAACCCTCCAGTGCAGAAGGAAGCCAGGCCACCTGTACACAAAGGAAAACGAAGAAGATCAATGAAAGTTAAAGGTTAAAGCATAAATCCGAAGATCAAAGGCTTAACCAACAAATTAAAGATAAAGGACACAATATTGAGACAAATGAATTAAAGGTAAAATAGTCAACAAAGTGACAAAGATAGAAGATGGATAAAGAAGGCCTAATGAAGCCTAAAGTAAAATCAGGCCTAAAGCCAGTTTTAATGATGAAATCAAAGGAAAGATTAGGCCAAAAAAGCCTCCAAATGCCACATCAGTGAGGCAATTAATCCTCAGAAATTCCATCTGCCAGTTTATTTTCCTCAAAATCCTACAAAGTTAATGCACAGTCAAAAATATTTTCCAAAGACAACTTAGAAAGTAATTACCGGCCTACCAAAGCCTCAAAAGTCAACAAAAGTGACTGAAGTAGATGAAAGTTAATGTAAAATAAATTAACAGCGTGAAGACATTAGATATCTTCTCCATTAGGCCTTCTAAAGGTCGAGAAGCAATTACTCTATATTAATTGAATAATTAGACCTTCTTTTCACTCCACCTCCTCAATTTACCTATATATATCATATGAGGAGCCTAGTATTGTTGTTGGTTGAATACTTATTGAATGTAAATAGTTGCTAAGGTTGTTGAAGCTCTATTAGTAATTGAAGAAAGATAGGCTGAGAAGAGAAGTTTGAAGCTGTGAAGACCTACTAGACTTGAATATTGTAACTGGTTTGAACATCAAATATACAAACTTATTTATCGGATCCTGGTCTATGTCAATGGTGATGTTTTTCTTTCCGTAATTGTTGTTTTTCCTCATGTTTCCATACTGTCCAATTTCTATGATAAAGAACAGCAAGTTTAGATTAGGATTTAATTCTAAAAGTACCCTAAGTCTCACTGATAAGCTTTATATTTATGTTTTCTTCTAATTGTGTTTTGAGGATAATTCAATAGAGTATAACCAGTGAAGTGTTGTTGAACCCATGTTTCCTGAGTACAACTTGAGATACTGTCTTTGAAATTTCTTGAAAAGTCTGCTAAGTAAAGTTGAACTAGAGAAGTTTATGGTTAGCCCTGTCCTCTAGTTTATCTCCAGCAATTTCTTTGAAAAGATCCCTTGCGAGTATGCCAAAAGTAGGCTAGGTTCAAAGTCCTTACTTGATCTTAGGCTATTCTTTGTTTATATTAAATGTTTTCCTTTGAGAGTATGTTGAAAGCAGGATAGGTTCAAAGTCCTTACTTGATCTTAAGTTGCCCTTTGTTTTCTTACATGTTTGATTCTTTCACCACACTTCTTAATGTTCCATACCACAAAATAAACTTAAAGAGATCCTTTGATATAGATGACTTGCCCCATGGACCACTCTTGAAATTTCTTGTGCAATTAAATCTTTTTGTGACTCCATAGCCCAATGGATTGATACTATCTCTTACCTATCCTATCAGTTGAACCATTCTTTCAACTCACTCACACCTTTACCCTTCAAAAGACTTCCTTTATTTTGATGATATCCATCCTAACCAAAACAATCAAACAAACCCCTTATACTTCATAACTAGCCTAATATCATAACTAAGCATAAATAAATATCTTTTAAAACACTTATATAGAGAGATCCCTCTTTGGATCTAGGAGGGCTAGATCCTAGGATTCCAAAGTGGTTGTGATGTAGGCCCTGCAGCATTTTTTCTTGCCAATCTTGCAAACTATGAGAATCCTAACTGATCCAAAGCTTGACACATGTGAACTCTTCTAAAAGGCACTGGCCAAGTGGAGATTCCGGAACAATGAGAATTTCGCTCCCAATGTGACCAACACACCTATGAATGTCAGGAAGTGCTTTGCAAACCAGCCTTGCATGGGGCTACCTTCATATGAAACGCACTTAGGCCCCTTATAGCCTACATTGGTGAGCTCTCATACGCTATATGATAAGCTTCAAACCATGGAAACCTTTTCTTGATGAAAGTCTTGCTTGATTTGTCTTGTTTCTTGTCTTAGGGCATGTAGCAACTAAAATGATAGGGAATGATAGACCCTTGATCATTGGTCCTGAAGATGATACCTAGTTAACCAAGTCATTGGGAATGGTGCCCAAATTGACCTATAACAAGCTAAAAGTTCAAGATCTAGCTCCTCCAATATCCTCTAATGAATATAGTTGTTGATCACTCAACAGCTTCAAAAAACTGCGCTTTAAGAGAGGGAGGCTCAATATCTTTTTGTTAGATATTTCAATATAGCTCCATAATGATGGAAAAAATAGATACAATGTGAGGAGATGATGCCTCACAAGGTTTCCAGCTGGAATGCTGAAAACTTCCTTCCTCCAATAGATCTACAAGACTGAATTACACAATCCTTGAAGGGACTGCTATTGCATGGAGGTAAAACATAATGGCCTGAATGTCAGATATAGATCTGTTTCTCCTAGAAAACTGAATATGAAGAACAAATTGAAGGATGAATCCTTCACTGGTTTCCTAGATGGAATGCTAGAAACAACCTCTTGAAGATGGCACCAATGCCTGATGAGGAATGTAGCTCAATAGAAAACCTTCCCAGAGTAGGCAAACAAATCCCCCGTGGGTAAGGGTGGGATTTCTGCTCAGAAACACCCAGTGCTAAATAGCACTACAGACTTAGCTAAATAGCTCAAGCATGCATAGAAATGTCCTGAGACAAATCTAGATCTAAATAGATCAAAGAATAGTCCAAGTATCCAAATTTTCTATCTATTGTGCCTTCACCATCATTATATAGATTATGAACCTTCCATAGCCTAGGCCCACTCGATAACTTCCCTGTGCATGTGGACATAAGTCTCCATGGTTGACTGTGTTGTTTCTCCATGTCCTACATCATGTCTACATGTGGTGATCACCCTCTCCATCATGTGTGCATTAAATGCATCACTTCCTCCACTAACTTTATCATAAGTGCTTTATGATTTTACTTTGAATGCACTATGATCTCAGTTTACCTCTTCAAATATCCTCGTGATTTTACATTTAAGATCCATGATCTTATTTAACTGTTTCATCCTCCATGATCTATCTCATAAATGAGACATGATCTCCACTCCCTTATCATTAATTTAGCTTCTCTAATACTCCATGATTTAGATCTAGATCTATAATATCCACATACACACATCAAAAAGTGGATTTTATTCATCTTTGAGGATTATGGGTCCATCCACCCTTTTATTTACTTAATTAATTAATTTTATTAAGAAATCTAATATTCCAAATAAACATGTGAAAACTTTGGAATATTACAGTCCTCCCCTACAAAATGTTTCTTTTCCTCAAGCAACTACAAAATTAGATGCTAGAGGAATTTGTCCCCCTCCAAATGGCATCCACACAAGGAAGGTCTACCCATTTTCTGCAATGAGTTATGTATGCCTAGCACCAAAGTTGCATCTCTATAATGTCTAGAGTGACCTCTAACAGTGTAGCTAAATGTCCCTCATCAATAATGAAGCTCCAAGTGACAACCATAAGCTGTCCCACATCCTCCATAATACGTGAGATACATAAAGATAGAAGGTTCCTCCCACAAAAGTAAAGCTCCAACTCACAAAGTATACCTCAATCCCATGCTACCTGAAGTAAAAGGAGGCTTTTCATGCCTTCATTGTTAGCCCTATTGGCCTTTTTGGATCTAATAATCATCCCAACATTTTACAAAAGAAGAAATAGAGACATATGGGTAAACAAAATTTTCAAACCATATTCTCCCAATAGTAACCACCGCAGCAATGCTCCCTGCTGCCGCACCACACCATCAAAATACCAATTGGGTTGCCCATATTCTCTCAAGAGAAGCCATAGCAACAATGTATCTTGTTGCCCCACCACATCATCATCAAACCAAGTATGGTGTCCATACTCTCCAAGTAAGAGCCATCGTAGGAATGCCTCTTGCTGCCATCCTCCAACACTCTCATGCCAAGTAGGGGAGTATGTAGGACCAAAGTCCCCCAATAAAATCCAAAGTAACAAGATCTCTTGCTGCCTCTTCACATCATCATGTGAATCATGGAGCAATAACAACATATTGAATGACATATGGAATTTCATATCAACCCAATACAAACAAACTCCATTATCACACATCATGAGAGTGTTATGCCACATTACAAGCAATACAAAACACATAAACATGGGAGATGTCATGTGATGGAAAAACTCTCTCAACCAAAGTGAACATGCCTTCCTCTGATTCATTCTGTCATTGATACACAAGGCATGATTCAAAGAAATATGCGCTGTTGGTTGGCAACCATACTCTCCCAAGAGAAGCCAGCACAGTCATGCCTCCTTCTTCAATACATGAGTGTTTTACAAGGCATGAATCATGAAAATATGTGATGTTGGGTAGTAACCATACTCACCTAAGAGAAACCAATGCAACCATGCTTCTTATTGGCCTATCTCATAGTTCTACAAGTGGTTTGGCAAACCCTTTCTCCACATCATAAACCATTCATCCCAATGTGGATGATGGATCTTATTCTACAAAAACTTGGTATCCTCTCATTGTAGAGTACCATTCTCCTCAAACTGATGAAGAACTTTGAACTCCATGATATGTTGAAGTGCACCTCCAATGATATCTCTCCATGAGACCTTATTTTTTTCACCAATTGCCCTCCAAAACCAGTGAGGTTTTGGATCTATTGTGGGTAGAAGTTTCTCTTTGAGCTATGAGATGCTCATTGAGAAAGTGTCATCTAGAAAGGAGAAAATATTCCTTATCTCATGATGTCTACCATCTATCATCTTTACCTCCATTGCTTCATGAGTGAAGCTACCTTCGGAATGCTCCAATAATAATGGGGCCCTCTCATCATCACTGGTACTAAGTGACATCATTGTAGATTTGCATGGTGATACATATGTTGTCTCATGGCAAGGCACAATGTTGAACTCATAGCCAGCTATTGTACATAGGATCATGCTCATCCCATCTTCTAAAACTCTACACTTCAACTAAAAGGGTTGAATGTAGCTCAACAATGATGAACTGGGATAGATTTTCATATCCTCCTTGATCAACTCAAGGGTCCTCTATGCAGTTATATATTGTTGCTCCAAATTAGCGTGTTGTTCTAATCCTTGGTCGTGCAATGGCCCTGATGGCATGTACCCATAAGTTTCAATAAGAGGTACTAAAAAAATATCAAATGAAGGTGCATGCATTCCTTGGATCAACTGATGTGTGGGAACCTCTTGTAACCCCACAAGAGTTCCTCCAACTGGTACAATGGTATCTCCAACTGCTGGTAAGAGTGATGTCTGATTTTCTATCAATGTACCAGCACTGGAATCTACCTCCTCTTCCTCATACATCTCCTGAATCATGCATGGGACTCTATATGTCAAGAGCTCAAGACTATCTTGCAAATATGCAAGTGTCTCTCCTCCAAATATAAGTACTTTTGTAGCTGGTGGTGAATGTAGTGACTCCTTGTCCAGAGTGACAAGAATGAAATCCTCCCTTATTTCCTTAGGAAATGTCTCTTTGTGGCATATCTCTGGTTTTCTCATATTAAACTTATTTCTCAACTTGTGAAATAAATCTGAATATTTAGTCACCTTTGCCTGTTCCATGTGACCAAACCAGAGATCATTGGCTTCACCATGAAGATGAATTTCTGCAAGCTGAACAACCTCTTTTTCAGCTATAGGATGTAGCCTGAAAAACCCATCTAACTCTTTCCTCCAAGACTTAATAGTGCTTGAGGAAGACCCATCAAATTTAGGCAAGTATAATCTATTGTGCCTCTTTCTTCTATTACTGTTGTAGGATCTTCTTTCTTCTTTGAGTTTGAAGAATTCTTGGAGAGTTAGATTCTCCTTGAATTCTCTAGACTGTGCTTTGTACTCTTCAAGATATATAATGAGAGTCTCATGAGTCTCAGGTTCTCTTCTTTCTTCATTTCTATACCACTCACCTTCTTCAAAGAAAGTGGGCATAGTATATCTGTGAGGAGATCTATGATTCTCTGTTCTTCCTTGTTGCTGATAAGAAGTACTAGGACCTTCTCCATCCTGAAACCTTTTTGAGGTTTCTCTTTGCCTTTCTTTATTCATTTCATCGATATCCTTGGAGATATCCTTCATAGTTCTAAAGAAAGATACAAAAAAACTTAATCCCTCCATTATAGTAGATCTCTACTATCTGCTTTTCATATGTTGTCAATAAATTCCACAAGCTGAGCCAAAGATCATGCTCTGATACAAATTTAATATCCAAAAATGGAATAATGCATTGATACTAAAACACAATATAAGAACTGTAGCAAAGTAAACAATAAATCTAAATACACATCAGAATGCATATAATAGTTGATCCATTTTATTATATGGAGGTGGATAAACCAGTACAACAGTGCTCAAAATATGAGACACTCAAACCAAATGGATGGCCTAGAATGACCCTAAAATGATCCCACAAGAGGTACTGCATAACTGCTAGACTGTTGGAAGGTAAAATGTGATGTCCCTACTACAATTGTTGGGACTACAACTGCCAGAAAGATAGAAAGTCATATCTAGGAAATTTGGGAGCTCCGATGATGCTAAAATAGAGATCGTGACTCTATGATGGATACCCAAGATAACCTAGAAAGGGTTTATCATGTTAGGTCCCCATAATTTGTCATATTGGCAAGACCAAAGGTACAAGGGTAAAATCAAACCAATATTTGGATTCCTATGACCTAGCCTTCCTGAAATCAGAGAGGGCTCTCTCTATACTTGTGCAAAAGATGTAAACTTGATTGATTTTAGGGTTTTTATTTTAGGCTAGTTATAGTGATTAGGGTTTATTTGTTTGTTTTGTTTTATTGGTTTGCTTGTCAAGTAGAATAGATAGAGTAAGAGAATTTTAAACCATTGGGCTATGGAGTCTACTAAAGGTCTTGATAAGTAAAACAATAGGTCAAGGGTGTTTCGGAGGGCAAGTATAACAAAGCCAAATAGATATTCAAGGCTTATGTAACTGAAGTGAACATTAAATTGTGAACATAGTAGGTGCAAAGGGCATTTTAGAATCCTTTAACAAATACTTTAACAAGAAGGGTCTTTAAGATCACTATGCATAAAGAAATAACCAAAGACAGGGCATACCAATAACTTCTTCGACCAAACCCTAGCAAGTGAACATTAAGACAACAATCCAATGAATCATAGAGAGCAAGAAACTTGTAAGTTCTCTAGTGATTTAACCTTCAGGAAAATAAAAAATTTAAGACAACATATAGTAATAATCAAAGAGTAGGGAACTCCTAATTTCCTTAATCAAAATACAAAGAATTTCAAAGCAAGCATTTAAGATGAACAAAAGGGTAGGGCAAACCATAAACCTCTTCAGCCAAACTCTAACTAGAAATATTTCAAAATACAGACCTCAAAAACAATGTTTTAAGTCATACCAAAGGCAGGGCTAACCATGAACTTCTTTAGCATGAGCTCCATTAAACCATTCTTAAGTTAGAAAAGTGGAGTGAAACTAGAGAGCAACTAAGAATTCTATAATCCGACCTAGCATAGAAAAACATACAAGCAATAGAAATAAGACAGAGTTAAGGTGCCTCTAACCAACATTTCTTAACCTAAACCTTTTTTTCTATTGCATGAGAAAGATGTAAAATATGTAAAACATAAGAATACAAGTACTAAATAAGAAATTCGTCACCATTAACCATGTTCATGAATCCTGCAAGTGTGCTTTCTCCATTTCCATGCAAATCAACACATTCACAAACTCCAAAGCCAAATTTTCCTCAACTTCAAGTCTATGATATTATTTTCAATAATCAACCAACAACTACAATGATTCCTCCATGCAGTATTTAACTTTCAAAGGAGGACCAAAACCCTATCTAGGTCTCCAAAATATCATTAATTACATCATAAATGCCATTTTTGTCTAAAGAGACCATGCAAAGCCCAAGGCACAAAATATCCTAACTCAATAAATGAAAAATAACTTCTAACATAAATTCTAAGCTAAATCTGAAGTGATTTGCCTCAAAAACCCTCAAAATATCATTTCCATTAACTCCAATTGTCTTTTGTTGACTTTCTAGCAAGGGTGCAGCACCAAAACAAGAAAAATAGGTCTTTTTGAAGCTAATATTTGGAGGCCTTCCCTGTGTCCAAATGAGCTCCATGATAGCCCATTGGAAATATTGTTCTATCTACTTCCAAATATACCTTTATTTTTCAATTCGATGACCATTTTCCTGCTCAAAAACTCAATCTCCCAAGACTGCTCAGGGCGCAGTGCCAGCTCTGAAAATAGGGCAGAAAGTTGATTTTTTTTCATGTTTTTGGCACTTTTGGAGTACCAGTTTTGCTCCAAATGAGCTGAAAATTTGTGTGGATGATGTCCTTTGCCTGATGAAAAAAAAATGAAATTTTTTCCCCCAATGGGTGCCCCAAAAAATAGTGCAGCACCAGTGGCACTGTGCTCGGCCCTTCAAAACAGTCAAAATTTCCAAAAACTCAAAAAATTGCAAAAAATTTTCAAAATTGGGATTTTCCTTGCTGATCATGTCTGGGATGCTTGTAGGGATACACAAGAAAGGATGTCAAGCTTTTATTTTCCTTTTTCCTCCTTTAGGGCTTGAATATTCGCAAGGGTTCTTTTGAGCTTGGCCCTTGCAATCTTGTTTCTTAAGGCATAATGCCTTGCCATCTTCTTTTCGAGGTCAAGGTCTTTCTTGGTCTTCTCCAACTGAACCTCTAAGTGTATATTTTCCCTCTCTAGCCAAGGTTTTCTATCATATTCTATTTCCATGGCAAGCAGCTCACTTGGAGTGAGCTACTCTGCTAAGGTTACCTCTTTCTCTCTCTCGTTGGCTAAAGCTTTCTTCAAGCCAATTGTCCTTGGCCTCTTCCTAGGAAGTTGTTCTTCCTCTTATTCTGTGTCATCAGTAGTGCCCAAGACCTCTTCTAGCTTTTCCTTTGTCTTTGCAGCCTCTTTCTGAGCTCTGATAGCTCCGATCTCATAGATAGCCTTCTGTGCCTCCAGATATTTGTTTTCAACCTCAAAATAGTGGATTACATTCTTAGCCCTACCTAGATTGGTTTGCAGGTCCTTAATCTGAGCATCTTTTCTTTTAAGCAGCATGTTAGTGATCCTTTTCTCATTTTCATCATCACTGTCAAGGTGAATAAGTTGAAAATCCTGTTTAGTTTCATGCTTGTCTTCTTCTTCTTCAATAATGACCTTTTCCTTGCCTTTGTCAAGCTGCTTTGTTGATGTAGAAGGCATGGCCCCTTGCCTCTTAAGGGCAGCAAACACATGCCTATTTCCCTTCTGCTAGGTCAAAGGAAAAGGTTCAATTTTCACCATCTCTATGCCACTTGTTTCACTATCCTCATTGCTCCCATCATCATTGTCATTATTATTGGTACCACCACTGATTTCATGGATCTTTGACCCACTACCATCATCCTCACTGATATGTGCCTCACTGCCCTCACTACTCTTTTCTTCACTAATGATTTATCATTGTTTGATTCCTCATTTATTTCTACCTTATTGCTTTCTTCTTCATCACTCTTTTTTGTCTCATTTCCTTCTTCATTGTTTGATGCACTAGTACCATGAGATGATGGTGAGGGATTGTGAATAGGTGATGAAGGAGGAGGATCATCATGATGTGAAGGACTGTGAGTGGACGGTGAGATGGAAGAATCATCATGAGGTGAGGGAATGTGAGTGGATGGAGGAATGGGAGGATGAGAAGAGGAAGGGACATCTTGTTGTTGATGGGCTTGTGGAGAATTAAACACCTCATTGGCAATGAAGGTTTCCCAAGGAATACCTTTCTGCTATAGTTTGGTGCATAACAACCATTCTAATAAGAGAGTGATGGAAGAGGCTTTGCATCTTCTAAGGATAGTCTCTCCTTTGTACAATATAGGACATTTTTTCAATGCTTCTATAGAGGTAATAGGGTAGGTGTAGCATACTCACCCTAGTAAGTGCATGAGCAGCCTGATGTGATAGGAGAAAATGCGAGATAATCTTTCTTCACATGTAAAATACTTCATAATGATTCTCATCATAGGTGCATATCTTTCAAGAAAATGTGAGAAAGGAAAGATGGATTTATTGTGGTCTTTGTATCTAGGCTTTAGGTAGGGTTCAAAGTAGCTCATGTCTAGGTTGGCCTACTTGAACCATTTCTCACCCAAAATGCTTGTGGCATTGGAAATAGCATCTGAAGACAACTCAAAAGTGACTCCTGCAAGGTTAACTTGTTTCTCATGCAAGTTAATGATAAATAGCCTGGTCAGCTCAAGGTGGTTTTGCACCTGTTGTACCTTCTCACAAAAATCAAAGTATCCTACATGCTTGAAACATTGAATAGTAAGGGGAGATGTCATTAGATCCCTTGTGTTGGGGGGTTAAAACCTATTGATTTTTCCACCTTTGTGCTCATGCCTCCTTGGAATTTGAGGCTCTCCACCACTGTCACTATCTCCCTCCCTTGACAATTTGAAAACTCTACCTTGAGAAAACCCTAGGACTGTAAATGGAAATGGAATGAAGAGATGGTGATGAAAAATGCAGCTTTGCAAGTGAGTGAGATGAGTGAATGAGGATAAAAGTGTATCAAATGGTGAGAGGCTAACAACTAAATGATAACCCTCTGTTTTCATGTTCAAACTCTATTTTTTGAAATACTAGGACTGAGTGCGAAATTTAGATGAAAGTGGGTAATGGAATGGCAGCTTTTGCAAGTGGAGGGACTGGTTGAATGAATGGAGTGGGTGTAGGGACAGCCTAGGTGAATGAACAACCTTCAAATAGTGCAACCCCTAATTCACCCCTATCTTGATTGATACTCTTTATAGGAAAATGAATGAGGCTTAAACAGTGATTTTAAGCATGAAGCCTTAGGGTGTGATTTAGGGTTTCAATTTCTTTTAATTACAAATCACCAAAATTATTGAAGATGGGCTTAGGGCATCCACTTACCATTCATCATTGCCTTGCAGGACCTTGGAGGAATTTTTAAAGCAATTTGAGGTAGATTTAGTGGTGGTCTTGCTTGGAAATCCCTCCTAGCCAAGGATGCACCGCCTAAGCTGAGGGCGCAACACTCAATCCTAGGCACGTAGCACCAAAGTTTTCTTCACTGGTTGGTCGTCAGGAAAGAGAACAGTGCTATGCTAGGTGCGCAGAACCTGTGCAGTTTTCACGGGGAGAAACTATCAAATGTTCAGTGCCAGTTTCCAGGGGGGCAGTGCCAGTCTAAGCGTGCAACACCACAAAATTTTGTCCAATTTCGACTTGGAAAAACACAAATTCTTCACTCCTTAATGCTCTGATGGTCTTGTAATGCAACAATGATTTGTTTGAAGTGTTTAGATGTGCTTTATAGGCTCATGAATTTGATTTTAACTTTGCAACCCACTTTCTAATGTCTAAAAGTGTTTTTCACTTTCTCACTAATGTTCTTTGACCTTTTTTGCTTGTAGGTGACTGAAGTGATGAATTAGACTCTCTTTTTGCTCCTTGAGGCATAAAAGTTTATTTTGACAATTTTTTGATGATTTCACACAGTAGCATCATCTTCAAAAACCTATGTGATTTACACCATGAAACTTATCTTTTTCACCTTGGCTGGCAGTTTGCTGGAGTCATGAAATTTGTCTTTCCTTTTGATCCTGGAGACTTTGATTTGTTTATTTTGACAGAGCAGCAACCTTAAAAACCTCATTTACTTCCACCTTGGATCTTAACCTCATCTGTTTCTTATTTATAAATGGAAATCTCATAAAACACCTTTGGGAGGATTCCTCATAGCAACATTTCAAAACTCTCTTTTGCCTGCACCATGGAGTTCAGTTCATCATTTCATCATTTAGGAAAAATAAACTCATTTTGACAAGTTTGGGATCTAATCACACAATGAAATCTTTAGAATCCTTCCTTTTCTTTCACCATGAGGTTTAACATCATCATTTCACCTTCTCTGGACACTTTTCCAAAACCCTAGGCATCTAGAGTGCTTTAAGACAATCATAAATGTTGTCTTCTAAGTTCTCTATAGCCCTTTCAAGTTCATTCATTTATGTCCAATTCACCTCACCTTTTTCCCTATTTCATCAATATTTTTGACAGACTCTCTTCATGTTTGGTTTTTTGTGCCTCCTTCAGGTCATTTCTACCATTTGATCACTATTTGGCATTTTGTTGGACCATCAAGTGCAAAAACCCTAATTCTCTACAAGAAAAAGTGTTTTCTCTCTTCTTTGCTGCAAGTTGTCTTCATTTAGGAACATACCATCTACCTTATGAATATATTCTACTGATGGGAACTTCAACACTTATGCACAAGTGCCAATTCTTGTCCATTTCCTCATGTGCAGATTCTGAAACTGAATGATAGTCTTCTTTGGAAACTTTTAGGCTTTTCTTGAATAACCATGTCTCAACATTCTATTACATCTAAGCCAGATTCTAGAAAAGGAAAAGCATAGTTTGAAACACCAATGATGACCTTAGAACATATGAAACCCTAATTGACCTAGTGGGAGGATTCTTTGACTTGGTCTTTGACTAAAAATTGGCTTGGAGTCTTCAAGTGAAAAATAGAGTATTTGTCAAAGTGTTTTATTGAAGATCCAAAAGCCAATGTACTTGATTTATCTAAAGAGACTACAGAGATAGTTTTGAGACCATCAAAGCTTGATGAAATTGGGGAACATGGGAATGAATAATTTCATAGGAAACCCTAGAGGGAAAGTGGGGTTTATGGGGTAGGGGGAAAATAGGCCAATGAAATTATAGGAAGGGAAGGAGGATGAAAATTATAGGTAAAAGCCCAAAAAGAGTTTTTAGGAGTGACAGGGTGACCATGGAATGGCAAGCTGATGAAATAGTGAAAATATTTCCATGAGGATAATGAAGGCAGTGAGATTTCTAAAACTCACAATTTTCAAGGAAGGTAGTTTTCATAAATATAGAACCAATCTTTAGTCATCTACAGACAATGAAAAATTCTGATGACTAACAGTGGCTCCACTTGGGGAGGGTAGCTCATTTTCAGGAGGTGTCCAAAACCTCAGAGTTTAGATCTCTTATTTTTGAAGATTAGTACCTTTCTTGTACTTGGAAAACCTCTTTTTCTCCTCTTGCTGATTCACACCTGTTCTTTTGAAGCTATGATCTCAAAATCTGAAAAGACATGACTGATTCAATATCAGTTCTACCTACCCATCATACTTTTCCTAACATTTTTTCTTCACTTGGGTGCATTTGGATTAGCAAACCCTTGACATCATTTTTTCTTTTGAAAGCATAAAAAATATCTACTTCTACCCTTATGTCATCCAAAGGCTCAGATTAGACTGGTGAGAATTTTATTCTCTACCTGCTCTACTAATCTGTCAATTTTAAGTTGTTTGACAGATTTTCATTCTCTAAACTACTAACATGAAATTCAAAACATGACCAAACCAAGGTTAAGCAATATGATTTGTCATGGACTATGGCATTTTGGACAAGCTGCACATAGACTTTATTTTTGTACAAGTTAAACTATAAACTTGAGGGCTAATGATTTGGAATTTGTTACCTATCCCTCTCTTTCTCTTTTGGTTCATATTTGAGCATTGAAACCAAATATATTTTCCTAATCTAATCTACTGATAATTCAATTTTACATGGTTTGGAAAATCTTCTTTCACTAACCTATTAGCAGAAATTTAAAACATGTTCAATCATGATTAGGCTAAATGACTTAACAAGACTTTTATTTCTGAAGTACTGGCCTTTAGACTTGCACACTTTTAGACATATTCTTTTTTGGGTATGGGGCTGTACCTTTTCTGTAAACTTGCCCTATTTTTATTATTTTCTTTGTTTTTTTGTTTCATTTTTCTGATCTTTCATCAAGCAATGTGTTGACACCTAATCCTAAGGGTTGGGTGAGGATATTCAATTTTGTATATTAAATAATATTAGGAAATAAGGAAGGCCAAGAGTCATTGGGAGATGAATCCCAATAGCCTCACCTCCATGTATAAATACATGCACATTCTTCATCTAATATACATTCTGATTTGTGGAGTTACCTCCTGGTTTGACATGGTATCAGAGCCAGTCCCACTATTGGCATTTTTTCCTGTGGTGTAACTCCTTCATTCCTCAGTCAGTTTTTATGTCTATTTTTTGCTGCTCCATTAGATTGCTATACTGAAATTCTACATTTTTTTAATCTATCTCTGCAAATTCTACAGTCTCTGATTTCTGTAGGTTCAGCTCCTACAATATCTGATTATTTTTCAGCTCCTACAATTTCTGCAGTTCCTGTAATTCAACACCTGCAAACTCTACATCTGCAATTCCAGAATTTTTAACAGCCTCTCAGCATCCCCATCGCTCTTACATTAATCACTCACCCTCCTCGTTGTTCGCTCCCCCATACCCCCTCACATCTCCCACACTGCACTCCACTACAGCGCTCGAAAAAAATTCTTGGCCTTACGGCCTCCTCTTCCCCAACTCCTACGCAACTATGTTACCCATTACCCACGCTGCTCACTATACCCACAAACCATCTAACGCCCCTCGACTCTTGGTCTACTGCCTCCCCGCTACCTGCATCACTCCTCTACCCCGACTGCACACACTCCTATCAGCTACCCCGCCTACACATAACCCGTGGCCTGTTAGCCCTCCCCGTGGCATGGCTCATCCGTTATAATCCCGCTCCCTGCATTAATATAGTTGATCCTGCATACATATCCCTGCCACTCCATTTATATCAATGTCCTCCCTGAATTTTCTGACTGTCGCTACCCCGTGGCTTGTCCCACGGACCCTCCCCGCCCTCGCTACTTCATTCACATCACATAACACAGCGCTTTGTCATACACTCTATCATTTTTAATACCGCTCCCTCCCACCATATACTGCCCTCCCACTATATTTAATACCACTTCCCCACATCCATAATACCACTATTTTATACCGGCCCTCCTCTTCCAGCGCTGTCTGTCTTATTTTATACCCCCCCCCCCCCCACTATATTAATACCACTATAACCCCACATTCATAATACCACTATTTTATACCGCCCCTCCACCACTTTATAATACCACTTCCCACATTCATAATACCGCCTTCCCTCCACATTTTCAATACGCTTATCCATATAAATTTTCTCTCTTCAAACACAAAAAAAATGTATACATTTTTTTGGTGCAGAATTCAGTATTTTCAGCAAAAAAAATTTGTCCCCTTCAATTGAGTATATTTTTCACCAAAGAGTTTTTAGTTTTCTCTCCCTCAAAATAATTTTTTCCAGCAAAGTAATTATTTTTTCCCTTCAGAAAAATGCATTCTCTCATATCTATTGTAGGGGTGGTTCTCTCCGGCAAAGAGAACTATCTTGAATGGTCTCGGTGTCTGCTCAACTTAGTGTTCCTAAATTGATGTCATAAATTGTCAACCAGGGTTAGTAAACTGTTGAAGTGAAGTGCACTATATGTGCCTAGGTATATGCTTCCTACTTCGTTGTTTTTAGTGTTTTCTAGTGTTTTTGGTTTTGTGTTTTTATGCTAAGAGGAAAAGAACTAAGTGTTTAACAAAGAGAAGTTATTGGTCACACTAAAACAAAGCAAAGGCTATTCTAAACTATGTATGGCACTTAAGAACAGAGAATGCAAAACTTGACAAGAAAAAAAAAGAAAAAAAAAACCCCATAGCATGAACTCAGTCCAATTCATTCATTAGAAGTATGTTGGAATAGCTTGAGAAAAGGATAAGCTTAATGCAATGAGGTTCTTCTAAGTAAACAACAATTTACAATATCATAAAAATCTCATCCATGGTTAGAAATTTGTTGGAACACAATTGGAAAATATTATTTGTAGCATAGTAAGGAACCCTACTCTAAATTAACTTATGACACTAAAATTAATCCATTCTGCAACTCAAATTGTCACTACTAAGCCTCATTCGAGAGTTAGAAAACTTTTGGAATAGTTTTGGAAAAAGGCTATTTGTAAAATTATAAGAAATTGCAGAACAGTCAAGGCCTCAAACTGATATCGCTAATTCCTATCCATATGATGATGTGTTGGAAGAGATTAATAACAAGAGTAGTTTTTAAATAATGAAGGCCTTGAAGTCTAATGGAACAAAACTAGAATACAACTAACTAATAAAACTTAAAATACATTAAACAGAACTGAACTAGAATGCAATCAATCAAACTTGAAATACAGTGAACAGAACTTAACTAGAGTGCAATTAACCTCCGGAGTATTACAGCTGAACTAAAATGCAACTAATCTATAAAATATTACAGCTATCTCTCATTCAGTGTTAGTGATATTTGGAACAATTCATAAGAATAATATTGGCTGTAACATTCGATGTAAGTTAGCATAAAACATGGAGTTCAAAAATCTGCTTGAATTAGGAATGAAACAGAGCTAAAGTTAACTATCTAAACAATATGCACAGAGATTCTCGGGCAGTAGGGGCCCTCTACCACCGAATTAGCATACAAATCTCCTCAATATTGCCTCAGATCATGCAATGAAGTTTGACTTCTTTTCATTAAAGGAAAAATACTTCAGAAAGAGAGTATTACGGATTTTTGAGATCTAACCACAAAACATCAATCTAGCTAACTATCTCTCGGTCTCCCGAGTCATTATTATAAGAGAAATACATAACTACCCTTGAGAAGAAATAGGGATAAGTGTCTTTCCCAATTAAAATCAAATTAGAACTCTTGTGGAAGCCTAGTACTCTTGCTGAAGACATCTGTAGAGCTCTTGTCCCTGTAGAAGTCTACCTCTTAGTTTTGATTTCTTCCACGTGCATAACCACTTGGAGATTTTTACTCAGACTTCATAGAGGACAAGGAATGATGTAGATGAAGTCTGGAATTCAACCATATGCATTTTTCCTCTAAGTGACACCTGTAACCTGTGTAAACATGAAGATAGTTGTGGAATAGGCGACTGACTACAGAATGGCTGCATTCTGTAGCTGATTCTTAGTCAAAAATTACTACAACAAAAAAACCACGAAAATATAGCAAGTCAGTAATTATATGCATTTCTAAAGTGAATTTAATTAATCCTATTGATCTTTTAAGCCTGTAATTGATAAAGGACAAAGGAATTGAAGTGAAATTTGGTGAAAGAGAAGGACATCTTTGGAGCTCAACACTCGGAAAATCAAGCACACTCTCATTTTTAATGATTTTTGGAAATGAATCTGTGAAGGACAAGAAGGAAATCCACCAGCAAATCCCACTTCTGACAAGGAGCTCGCCATTTTGGAAAACAAGAACTGCAAGGCCTATGCCTTGATTGCAGCTTCCATAAATGAAGAGGTGAGTCGCCATATTTCATCATTCTCAAATGCCTATGAAGCCTTGAGCAAGCTAAAATAACTCTATGACTCACATTCAGAATTAGAAATTGTTCAATTGATGATTAAGTTGTTCAGTCTTGAAATGAAGAATGATGATCCCCTTGCTTTAGCTTCAGAAGTTAGATCTATCATGCATGATATTGATAGCACTAGTGTAAAAATTGACATACCTCTCATAGCATATGTTAAGGCATTATATCCGACTTAATCACATTATCTTGAGTCATTGCAAGAAAGTGGAAACCTTGAGCATATCACCTTCGATACCCTTGAGAAAAATTTTGCAGAAATAGAGAAAGCTTTCGGGAAGATGACAGTCCCTTCGTCTTCTGAAGAGGCTACATACTTGGCACATAGAGAAAAGATTCATGCTCCAGATTCATCCAGAGGAAGAGGTGGCAGAAGAGGAAGAGGAAGAAGAAACTTCAGAGAAAAGGGGGGCAGACAATCTGACAAATATGATCTTCATTTCACACGTTTCAATAAAGATGGACATGATGCATCCAAATGCAGGACACCTTGGGATAAAATTGAGCAACAAAGAAATAAAGACAAAGGTAAAACTAATGACAAAGAAAAAGGTAAAGCACTTGAATCCACTCATTATGCTCTAGCACATTGTAACAATGGAGTAACTGAAGACTTGTTTGATGTTTCATTTACTTCATGGAGATATGATTGGTTGCTAGATTCAGGAGCAACATGTCACATGACATTTAGAAAAGATTTTTTTGAAGAATTTACTGACAAAGTTGATGGAGTAGTATATTTCACAGATAAATCCAAACTCAAGCCATCAAGGCTTGGCACAGGCAGGCTTAAGTTGCCTGGTCTTCCAGATCATATTCTACATGAGGTTCTATACCTCCCTGAGTTGAGGAGAAACTTGCTATCCCTGGTCCAAATCCGCCAGCAAGGACACTCCATTCACTTGTTTGATGGCAAGGCAGAGGTCAGAAAAGCATCAGATCACTCACTTGTCATGGAGGGAATAGAAGAAGGGAGACTCTTGAAGCTGAAAGGTTCATCTGCTCATGCTCAAAACTTTGCATTCAGTTCACATCATGATGAAGGTACATTCCCATCAAGTCTTTTATGGCATGTTAGATTTGGACACTTAAACTATGAAAGCCTTCGTCTGTTGAAGAAAAATGGTGTTAATGGACTGCCTACAATTCCTATAAAACCTAAGGAATGTGATGCTTGTATTCTAGGAAAGCATAGAAAACAGCCATTTCATGATTCACATTCCAGAGCACATAGAAAACTTGAGCTTGTTCATTCAGATTTATGTGGCCCTATGCCTGTTGCTTCTACAAATGGAAATAAATACATGATGACATTTATTGATGACTGCACCAGAATGTGTTGGATTTATTTATTGAAGAACAAGTCTGATGCTTTTCAAACATTCAAGAATTTTCATGCATGGATTGAAAATGATGCACAAACTCATATTGGCTCTCTACGTACTGATAATGGAAAATAATACACTTCAAACTAATTTGAAAATTATCTTCGTCAACATGGGATCAAACATCAAAAAACTGTGCCATATAATCCCCAACAGAACGGTGTAGCTGAAAGAATGAACAGGACTATTTTAAATATGGTTCGCTCCATGTTATTTTTCAAGAATGTAAAATTGATGTTTTGGGCTAATGCAGTTCTATGTGTTGTTTACATAAAGAATAGGTGTCCTTCAAGTTCAATTAGAAACAAAACTCCTTTTGAAATGTGGCATGGCCACATTCCTTCGGTAAAGCATTTCAGGGTCTTTGGGTCCACCTATTATGCCTTGATACCCAAGGGACAAAGGAATAAACTTGGTGCTAGAAGTCGAAAATGTATCTTCTTGGGGTACTCCAATACCTCCAAAGGATATCGTCTCTATGATGAAGCAAATAAGAAGTTTTTAATAGCAAGAGATGTCATATTCCTTGAATCTTCCAAGAGTGACAAGGTTGTTGAGAAGCAACTTGATCACCTGGATAGATTCACACATGCAAAGTCTTTCCAAGAATTTGATAATCAGATTCCACATCTTGAAGGGGGGATTCTGATATTGAATCAAACTGTGGAATCATGTCCTGAAGCACTCTTTCCCCCACATGAAGAAACAACCACGGATGACACACTGAATGATGTGATTGAAAAAATTGGGAGATTGAATCTTGAATCAATCCCAACTCAGGCAAATGAGTAGCCTGGGCCATCTCAGAAAGGTCCTCCCAAATGGCTGACAAAGACACTGGAGAATGTTCATCCTGATGAGGTTGGAAAAATAGGAACAAGAAGTTCCAATAAACAAATCGAACGTAATGTAGATAATTCTGATTCTCCTGTTGATATGGATATTGCTTATAATTGTGAATTGAGTTTGTCTACAGATCATGAACCAACTTCCTTCAAAGAAGCCGCTTTCATGATGAATGGAAAGAAGCGATGAAAAAGGAGTATGATGCCTTGATAAAGAATGGCACTTGGAAGTTGGTTGATCCGCCTTTGGGAACAAAACCAATTGGCTGTAAGTGGGTTTACAAGAACAAGTATAAAGCAGATGGCTCACTTGACAAGCACAAGGCTAGGCTTGTGAAAAAAAAATTTGCACAAAAAGAAGGAATCGATTATGAAGAAACTTTTTCTCCCACAGCAAAATGGACCACCATCTAGACTCTCTTTGCCCTAGCAACTCAGAATGGATGGAAAGTCCATCAGATGGAAGTAAAAACCACCTTTTTGAATGGAGATCTAAAGGAGAAAGTTTTTATGTCCCAGCCAGAAGGATTTTTTGTAAAGGGACAAGAACACAAAGTTTGCAAGCTTATAAAATCCTTGTATGGCCTCAAGCAAGCACCACGAGCCTGGTATGAGAAATTAACCGAGCATCTTCTGAAACTTGACTTCAAACATTTTGATCTTGATGATGCATCTTTGTTTGTTAAGAAAGTTGGAAAAACAATTGTATATCTTGTGGTGCATGTAGATGATCTTTTGATAACAGGGAAAAATGAGAGTTATATTGCATCCATGAAGAAAGAATTGAAGAAAGGTTTTGAAATGACTGATTTGGGTCATGTTCATTACTATCTGGGTATTGAAGTAATTCAACATCCTAAATATATATTTATTTCTCAAAAGAAGTACATTAGAGATCTTTTGAACAAGTTTGGCATGGATGAATGCAATTCCTTAACCACTCCAATGGAACAAAACTTGAAGCTCACATCTATTGAAGGGAAGGAATTCGAGGATGCAACTAAGTACATATAGCTTATAGGAAGTCTTATCTACCTGACCACCACCAGACCTGACATTTCATTTACTTTTGGAATCCTCTCAAGGTTTATGCAAAAACCTTGTGAAGGACATTGGTCTGCTGCAAAAAGAGTGTTAAGGTACTTGAAGGGGACTCAAGACTTTGGACTCAAATATACACAGGTAGGCGACTTCAGCTTGATCAGATACTCTAATTCAGACTTTGATGGCGACAAAGAAATAGGGGTGTCTACTACAGGTTACACCATGAGTCTTGGATCGGGATTTGTCTCAAGGAGATCACACAAACAGTCAGTTCCAGCAGATTCCACGACCGAGGCAGAATATGTGGCAGCAGCTGAAGAAACAAAGGAAATTGTGTGTCTCAGAAAAATCCTAGAATATTTTCAGATGAAACAAACATATTCAACACTACTCATGATCGACAACACCTCTGCAATAAAGTTGGCCAAGAACCCAAAGTTCCATGATCGAACAAAGCACATCAATACAAAATACCATCTAATTCGACATCATGTTCAGGAAAAAACCATCCATCTACATCATTGTTCCACAAATGAGAAAAATGCTGATATCTTCACCAAAGCACTTGGAAGAGAAAATTTTGAAAAGTTCAGATCGATGCTTGGGCTCACCAACATCCCTTCGGATTAAACGGGGGAATGTTGACACCTAATCCTAAGGGTTGGGTGAAGATATTCAATTTTGTATATTAAATAATATTAGGAAATAAGGAAGGCTGAGAGTCATTGGGAGATGAATCCCAATAGCCTCACCTCCATGTATAAATACATGCACATTCTTCATCTAATATACATTCTGATTTGTGGAGTTACCTCCTGGTTTGACACAATGCTATGTACAATGAATGAAAGCTTCAAACTAGGAATTTCAACAAAAATTGTTCTTGAGCATCCTGCCATTAACAGAACCTCCAAATAACTCTGTTCCATCTAGCTCTTATAGGAAGAAGGCATTGTTACCTCTCACTGAATGGATGATGTATGGACCCTTCCATAGTTTTTCAAATTTTCCATGCTTGCCTTTGTCCTCTCTTTTTGAATCCCACTTTAGCACTTTGTCTCTTTCAAATACCTTTCTTAGGTGAACTAGGTGTTCTTCATCAGTTTTAGAATAGACAGTGATGTCATCAAGGTATATCACAATGAAGTAACCTATGTCCTCTGAAAATCAATTTCCATGGCTCTTTGAAAAGTATCCCCCGCATTCATTAACCTAAAAGGAATTTTGACATACATGAAGATGCCCCAAGGTGTTGTGAAAGCGGTTTTGTGTTGATCACTTGGAAGCACTAGAACCTGATTGTAACTTGAAAAACCATCAAGCAATGATATTATTTTAGAGCCTACCACCCTTTGCAGTAGATGATCCATCTTAGGTAAAGGGTAGTTCTCTTTCAGGGAGGCTTTGTTTAAGTTTCTAAAGTCTATGCATAGCCTAATCTCCCCTATTTTCTTTCTTAATGACACAAGGTTTGAAACCCATTCTGAGTACCTGAGCGGGACTATGATTCTAGCATCATACATATTCTTTATTTCCTTCTCAACTAGAGGCACTAGGACAGGGTTTATTCTTCTCATTTTCTGCTTGAATGGTATTTGGTTTTCCTTGAGAGGAATCTTATGCTAAATGATATTTGTGTCATAGGACTTCAAGTCCTCATAACCCCATGAAAAAAAATCCTTGAATTCTTTGATTAGTTCAATGTATTTTTGTTTTATGTGAGGTGGCAAAGTTTTGGACAGCTTTATCATTTTGGGTTCTTCTACACTACCTATGTTTCATTCCTCTACATCAGTTTCGGTGGATTCCATTTTTGGCTTCCTAGCAACATCATTGAAGTCAAACAGCTCTTGTAAGGGGGTAAGACCTTTTGGCAATGAGTTATATTTGCATTGCAATACTAAAAGGTATTTTTGATCTAAATCTTCAAATAATTATGCCTCAAGAGGTGTTCTATCAGATTTATATCAGCAGTACAAGGTAGCTCTGTTTTATGTGTTTGTTCTTCATTAGAGCAATCTTTTTCATGATCTAAGTCTAGTTTTGTAATTTTAAATTCATTCTTAGATTGCAGAAAGTCCTCAATTTGTTTTTCACCTTAAAACATTTTCCAATAATCTATTTTGTCAGGTACTGTTGATCTGCTTTTGAATTTTACCGTGTATTGTTCATTGGCATGAGGTATTTGGCAAGTGCTGGCAACAAAGGCTAGTTCATTGGCAAGGCTATTTTGAGCTCTTGGGATAGACGTGAGTTCATATTTCTCAAATGTCTTCAATAGGTCTAAGGAAGCATTCCTATTTTCTCTTAGCCTAGGATTCTTGGCTAAATATTCTCTTTTTATTTTCTGAATGATTAGCTCGAAATATCCTTGAACATAAATCTTCTTAGCTCCTATGTATTTCAGCAAGTGTAATCCTAGGAGAAGAGCCTCATACTCTGCAATATTGTTTGTGCATTTAAAATCTCATTGGTGTTATGTATCCAAACACCTGCTCCTGAACTAGCTTTGCCACAAGAGCCATCAAAGCTCATGTTCCAAAGTGTTTCAAGTTCATATTCGTCATTATGTTGTTGTTCATGGCTACAAGAGTTTTGAGTGTTAGGTTCTTCATATTGTGTTTGGTTTGACTATTCTGATAGGCCTAACTCTTCCTATTTTTCATTTACTTGTTCATTAATGTCATCTTCATTATACAAGATAAATGAGTCAAGGTCTGAATGGATAGAATAGAGAGGAGTGTTGTTTGGCCTATCTTGGCTGCTTACCATGTATTTCATGTGATATTCTCTATATATTCTTCTTGTTTGGATAAATACTGGAATGGTAGCATATGTCATGTCCATTTGGAGGTTTCCTTGGAGTTTGGCTCCCCATTATCTAGATAAAATCATGTCATACTTCAGGGAATGTCAGCCACTACGATGTCCATGACTAGGCTTTTAGCTGGGATTCGTGCCAGATTGACACATAGATCTTTGATTAAACCCAAACATTTGACTCTACTTGAATTGAAAGAGTACAAGTATTTGTAAGTTTTGGTTATTTTGACGCCTAATCTCTCCATCACTACCTTTGGCAAGAGATTGTGTGAGGCACCAGAGTCTAGCATGGCATTGTGCAAGATTTTGTCATGAATGTTCAAACTAACATAGAATGGAGGGAAAAATCCTTCTTGATATTTTCCTTATACCTCAGGTCCAAACAACAACTCTGGCTTGTCATCAGTTAGATTCAGAGTGTTGGTGTCATTTCCTATGTTCAAAGCCTTCAACACTTGGGATCTATATACATCTTGAGATACCAGTTCAGTAAGGGGTATGGCTATTTTTATCTTGGAAATCTCACTCTAAAAACTGACTGGTGCAGGTGTTTTTGGCATATTTACATCATTTTTATCATACATGGTCTTTTCAGCAACTTTGGTTTGCTGATTTTTATTCGGAATGTCAGTTAATGTAGTTTTTTCAGGGCCACTAGTTAATGTACTAGGGCATTTGTAGTTACCATTTGGTTGGCTGGTTTTGTCTTTTCTTTGATTAGGAGTCTTAGCCATTATGTTGGTGTTTTTTGCTGTCTTTTTAGAACGTTTTCAGGGGTTTTCCTAACAGTTGTTTCTAGTTTGTTTTTCTTGGAGGCTATTGGCCACCTATAAAATTTGTTCTATCAAAGGTGGCCAAAAAAAATTTTGGAGCCTTCAAGAAATAGTTTTTATTACCAAAATTTTATTTCTTGAAGCCTCTTACAGACCTCATGCCTTTGTCTAAAAATATTCACTGTTGTTTCCCTTCAGAACTCAGAAATTCTGCTGATTTCATGAGAAAGAATTGCTGTAAAATCCCCTTTCTCCCCTTCCTCCACTCAGAAACTAACCTTCATTTTTACTCTTTTTTTTCCCATCATTTTCCTCTAATTCCCATTTTTCCTCACTTCCCCTTCATAAAATCCACCTTGCATAGTTTAAAACTCCTTTTTAGACTATATCGAAACCCCCAAAACCCTTTGAAAACCATTGAAACTCTATGAAAAAACCCATTTTTTTATTAAGGGTTTAAGCCCTTTGGGCCAAGTCTTAACCACTTCACCACCATGCGCCTTGGTGATGGAACCAAGAGCTAAACCTTTCGGCGCTTATCGCATCGGAGAAAATCCAAAGCACGCAAGTCTATTTCACTGTGTTAACAAAAGCCTCGATGTGATTAGATCTCTGTTCATAACCCCCTATCATGTTGTTATCTCCTATAACCCTTTGGGCCCGTAATTAGGTGCTAAACCATTTTGAAAATCCATCTCTGATCCATTATTTCTTTTATATATCAAAAAACCCATTTACCCAAAGTGTTGGTCTAAATGTGTCGAGTTATGTTTTTTAAATGAAGATGGGTTGATTGAAAGACCGCATCAAAATTTCCGATGTGATTAAGTCCTGTATGTATAAACCCCACCCTCCGCTTTCCATTCCATATAACCTACGCCTGGGACCAGAGGTTAAAGTCCCAAGGCACTTAATCGCATCGCAAGTTTCGAATGGGTTGATAGAAAGATTGGGCCCGATAGTTCCGATGCGATTGGCCCTTTATTGTATACACCTCGGGCCTATTATCATTCCATAAATCCAGTGGCCCCACAATCGAGCGCCAGCCACTTCATATATATATATATATATATTCCGCCCCGATCCACCAAAACTTTGTATTATTTGAAAATTTGGGTTTTTCATATGTTTCAAAGATTTTCCACCGGAGCACAGTTAAAGCAATATCTGCCATCGATCTGGAGCCGATCGAATGGCCCGCGCAGCATCGCAATTTTCATTTGGTGCGTTTGTTTGTTCCCCCAATTAGCCATCCCTCCGATTCATTCCCCACCATTGATCTGATCCTCAAATCAACAGTTAACGCGCAATCGCATCGCCCTCCCCGATCGCGCAATTGCATCGCCCTCTCCGATCGCATAATCGCATCGGCGTTTTCCATCGCACCCTTATTCTCTCCCCACCGATTGTGATCCTCTGATTGAATCTGGACCGCCCACGTGTCCAGATTGGATGGCCCAAATCTTTCCCACATGCTTTCATCGCCTTTCGCCTTTCCACTTTATGTGTTTCGACTAATCCCCACCGTCGATCTTCGTGTGATCGACGGATCTGATTTATTCTCTTCCTCCATTCTCGTTTAATCATTTCTAATGAATCCCAACCATTGGATGATGCCATCCAACGGCCCTACTCTCTTCCCATGCCTCTAAAGAAGTTTAAACCAAAACGCAGGATTTCTTAATTGGTTTCGTGTTTTGCAGGTTATCAATGGTTTTCCATTTTATTCAAAGGAAATTCGAAGGCTGGGAATGAAGATTCCTGCGCCTTGATGCATCAAAGAGAACCATTCTCTCAGCTCAAAAACTGTGTCTCATCGATGTTTCATGAGGCATTGATTCCATATGAGTCCTGCGTGGCCTGCACATCAACAAGACATAGCAATGCATAAAATAAACAAAGAGTGTCAATGTTTGAAGATTTCCTAACACAGTTTGAAGGATTAAGGCACACATTCAGCAAATCAAAGCCTAAATCCACAGATAAATATGTCATAAAGACCGGAAGACACAGGATAAGCC
The DNA here is from genome assembly GCA_034641835.2 of Pinus albicaulis. Classification (NCBI taxonomy): domain Eukaryota; kingdom Viridiplantae; phylum Streptophyta; class Pinopsida; order Pinales; family Pinaceae; genus Pinus; species Pinus albicaulis. The sequence goes on along the minus strand of CM076579.1, from coordinate 561,234,969 downwards.
TGATTAGACCTAAAACACAGCTCTCAAGTAAATTAAAGGTGTTTAGGAAGAGACGAAAACAACTGTCGATCCGAGAAAGCTTCCACCACCCCAAGCAGAGGCTAATCGAACCCTCTCCAGCTCCTAAAGGCACCTGCAGCCTCACAGAAATCAAAGAAGGCTTAGTCATTATCTAAAACAAGAGGTGTTTGCCCGAAGACAGCTGAACAATTAATACAAATCAAAGATCTTATCTCTAATTGTTGGCAAAACTATTTTAAAGATTAAGAATAGCCCAGAAACAAATATTTTCGATCATTAGACCTTGGGGAGAAGCAAAAGAGTTACTTCAACATGAAACAGAGCCTCAAAAGTCAACAAATGCTCCCACCGAGCTTAATCCTAAGTGTAAATCAATTAATGCAGATAAACACCTGTAAATTTCTTCATCGAGGCTCTCAAAGGCCGCGAAGTCATCAATCTGTATTAATTGACCCAGGAGATCTTTTACCAGATCCTGCCTCCTCCTTCTTCTATAAATACTTCTATAGAAGATGATAAAATGTTGGTCTCTGGACATGTGATTGCATGTAATATTTTTCTGAAGCTACTGATGCCCTGTGTGCAACTTGAAGATACATAAGCCGATATGAGAAGTTTGAAGTTGTAGAGACCCACCGGGCTTGCTGATTGTAACTGGTTTGAACATTAAATACAAGCTGTTGATTTATGGGATCCTTATTTATGTCAATGGTGATGTGTTCCTCACTGTCAATTGTTATTTTCTTTAATGTTTTCACTCTGTCCACTTTCTCTGATAAAGAGCAGCAAACATAGAGCTAGGATTTACTCTCAACAGTACCCTACTCTTACTGAAAGCTTTATTTTCTATGTTTTCTTCATTCGAACGTTCCCTTTGAAGAGTATATTAAAGCAGGCTGGTTTAAAAGCACTTGCCTGATCTAGATTTCTCTTTAAAATGAGTATTTTCTGTGTTTTCCTTTAGAGTATATTAAAGCAGGTTGGTTTAAAAGCACTTGCCTGATCTAGATTGCTCTTTGTGATTATCATATGTGTTTTCCTCTAGAATATGCTGAAAGCAAGATATTTTAGAAGCACTTACCTGATCTTAAGCTATTTGAACTGTTTTTAAATGTTTTCTAACTGAAAGTACTTCAATGTAGGCTATTTTAAAAGCACTTACCTGATCTCATAATACTTTCATGTTTTTCCTTAAGTACATGCCGAAGCAAGATAGTTTGAAAGTACTTACTTGATCTTAGGCTGTTCATTGTTCTTCATTTGTTTTTCTCTCTATTTCCTATCTGTTTCATTCCATAAAATCAACTTAAGAGATCCTGTTGACCAGGGATAATTTTAAGGATGGAAAATTATCTTGAAGTTTAAAAAATTGGCGAATATCACTAGTCCCTAATATGCAAACTATAAAATGTTTATTGATGTATTTGTAAAATTATTCAAATTTATCATGATATTATATATATTGTCTATATAATGTTGGTGATTTTTAATGTAAAATAATTTCATATTGTAAAATTTGGGCAAATCATTTTTATAAAGAAATGGAAATTGGCGAATCTTTTTTTTGGAAAAACCATGGAAAATTAGCCCACTTGCAAATATTAGCCCCTAAAATTTTCCATGTTGTTGACATAAGTGACTTTCCCCATTGATCCTTCTTGAAACTTGTTGTTCAATTAAAATCCTCCTATGACTCCATAGGCCAATGGGTTAAAACTATCTTTGCCTTTTCTGTCAACCGAATCATTCCTTCACTTGCAGACATCTTCACCCTTTATTTTGAACTGCCCTCACCTTCATCATGTCTTTTTCCAACCAAAAAAAAACAAACAAAACCCATGCTCTTCATAACTAGCCTAAAATCACATTTCAGGCTTTAAAGATCACATATTTAAAATCATTCATAGAGAGATCCCTCTCTGGATTCAAGAGGGCTAGATCCTTGAATCCCAAAGTGGTTTGATGTTGTCTTATCTTTTGGTTTTTGTCAATGACCAAAACATAGGAACCCCAACAAAGGAATCTTGGGTTTTCTTACTTCGAAGGTCATATTTCCTATAAACCTCCATGATATTGTTTTGAAATCATAGCTTGTACTCTTCAGAATCCTCATATTTTCTATCAGTTTGGCTTGAGGAAAATAGACCGTGTTCTTCTTTTGTGAGAAAAACATCACCCTCATTATCAGAGCCTCTCATATTTACATGTTTTTCTTCCTGCTCTTCAGTCTCTCTTTCCTCTTCATCTACATAGTTTTCTTGGAAAGGAGATCTGATTTGTTGGTAATTGTCTCTTTGTATTTTTTGAGGAGGGTCTCTTCTTAATTTTTGGTTTCTATTTATGTTTTGAAGAGTCGCTTGGTTTTCCCTAGGGGGTGTTCTTTCATTCAAACTGATTTTCTCCATCATCCTTTCCATTACCCTAACTATATTTTCAATTTTAGCATCAGATGTGGAGGCCATGGTTTCCTCTTTGTATGTAACCTTCTTCTCTACCATTAGTCTAGCCCTTCTAGCATTTAGGTTGGCTTCTACACTTATTGCTCCGTTTTGCATGTCCTCTAAGGTGAGGGGATCTCTTTCTCTTAATTGATAACACATGTCTGGATCAAATCCTTCTGGAAATTTCACTAAGGCTAGGCCTTGTGGGGGTTTCATGTGAAGTGGGAGTGCATTGTAAACACTCTTGAACCTAGTGCAGTAGTCTTGGACACTTTCCCCAACATTCCTCTTAAGGTTATCATACTCTGATAGGATTTGAAGAGGATTTTTCTTAGTCTCCCACTTGTTTATGAATTTTTGATAGAGGGAAGGGAGGTCATGAATGTTGTTAGGAGTTAAGAATTTGAACCATTTCTTTTCTTCCCCTCCTAAGCTTTGGGAAAACATTCTCATTTTTATGGTCTCCTCTTCTATCTCTTGGTAGTCAAATGCATCATTCATCCTATATACATGTTTTTGGGTAGTGGTAGAGTCAGCTCCAGTAAAGTGAGGGATTTTAGATTGGTATTCATGTGGCATAGGCAGTAAAGGTTGAGGTAGTACCAATGGGGCAAACCATGCTGCCATGATTTAAGGTAAAGGAACCCAAAGAGGGTTTGTAAGAGGGGGTTTGTGGGAGGAGGTGGAGGATGAAATGGAGTGGTTTTCACAGTGGATGTGTGAATTGGAGTGGTATATGTACTTGGACCAGCAAGCTAAGATTGAGCAGATTTGGAATGAAAAGAGCCAAATTTTTGGAGAAGCTGAAAATCAGGAGGAGTGGAAGGAGAGGCTTCTCTACTAGGACTCTGTTGCAAGTATACAAGCTCAAGGTCTGTCTGATCTATCCCACTTTGAGACTTAGTTCTGAAAATGTTTCTTCTATGGTGTAAGTCAAATTGGGGATCTTGCAAGGTTGTGAGGTTTTCAGGGACAAAACTTTCTCTGTGAATGGGTCTAACAATAGTTGAGTCTTCAGTCCTAGAATTTTTCCTCAAGGTTATTTCTAGATCATCAACTATGGTAGGAGGGTTTGGGTTAGGGTGAGATCTAGTGTTGATTCTTTGTGAAGCCAGATTTCAGACCCAAGATACAGAGAGGTTGAAATTTAATGAGAGTTTATAAAACAGACCTATCTATAAGGGTATTAAGTTTACACAGTATGTAACTGGGCTTTTCACTGTTATGACTGATTAATATATTCCCAGGGGAGTCTGTGATAAATAGTGGGGTCAAAAAGGCTATTGAAGACTAGTGGAGTTACCAGGTGGATGATGTTTATTGTTTTAAGGATGTACTTGTTGTCCACCATCAACAAATGAATACCAATCTAAGGATTTTTTTGGGTTTTATGAGTTCTTTATGTAACACTAAGCTTTTAAATGAGTGTTCTCCAGTATGGTCACCATGGTGCTAGTATGATGAATCAACCAGATGTCACTCTTGGCTAACACTTGGTTTTTCTAAGTTTGACAGGGGATTTGTGATTTTTTAAGGAATGTCTAAGCTTGTAACCTACTCAGATCCCTAGTGGAGTCACCATTATGTTAGTGTCGTGAGTCAACTAGATACTATTGACAGGGGTTTTCTGAGGTCTTAAGGAATATTCAAGCTTCTACTCACTCAGATCTATTTAAGTTGTTACTCACTCAGATCCCCAGCGGAGTCTCCATTATGTTAGGTCCCCGTAATTTGTCAGATTGGCAAGACCAAATGTACAAGGGTAACATCAAACTAATATTTGGAGTCCTAGGACCTAGCCTTCCTGGACTCAGAGAGGGATCTCTCTACACTTGTGCAAAAGATGTAAACTTGATTTATTTTAGGGTTTTGATTTTAGGCTAGTTATAGTTATTAGGGTTTTCTTTTTTGTTTTGTTTGGTTGGGTTTCTTGTCAAGAAGAATAGATAGAGTAAGAGAAGTTTAAAAAATTGTGCTATGGAGTCTACAAAAGGTCTTGATAAGTACAACAATAGGTCAAGGGTGTTTCAGAGGGCAAGTATAATAGAGACAAATGGATCTTCAAGGCTTATGTGAGTGAAGTGAACATTAAATTGTGAACATAGTAGGTGCAAAGGGTAGTTAAGAATCCTTTAACAAATATTTTAACAAGAAGTACCTTTAAGATCAATATGCATAAATAAATAACTAAAGACAGGGCATACCAATAACTTCTTTGACCAAACCCTAGCAAGTGAACATTAAGACAACAATCCAGTGAATCATAGAGAGCAAGAAACTTGTAAGTTCTCTAGTGATTTCACCTTCAGGCAAAGAAAACATTTAAGAAAACATATAGTAATAATAAAAGAGTAGGGAACTCCTAATTTCCTTAATCAAACTACAACTACTTTCAAAGAAACCATTTAAGATGAACAAAAGGGCAACGTAAACCATAAACCTCTTCAGCCAAACTCTAATTAGCAATACTTCAAAATACAGACCTCAAAAACAATGTTTTAAGTCATACCAAAGGTAGGGCTAACGGTGAAATTATTTTGCATGAGCTCCATTAAACCATTCTGAATATAAAAAAGTTAGTGAAACTAGATAGAAACTAATAATTCTCTAATCTGACCTAGCAGAGGAAAACATTCAAGCAATAGAAAGCAGACAGAGCTAAGGTGCCTCTAAACAACATTTCTTAACCTAAAATTTTTGTTCTATTGCATGAGAAAGATGGAAAATGTATAAAACATAAGAAGGCAAGTAATAAATAAGAAATACATCATCATTAACCATGTTCATGAATCCTGCAAGTATGCTTGCTCCATTTCCATGCAAATCAACACATTCGCAAACTCCAAAACCAATTTCTCCTCAACTCCAAGTCTATGATATTCTTTTCAATAATCAACCAAAAACTACAATGAGGCCTCCATGCAGTATTTAACTTGAAAAGGAGGACCAAAACCCTAGCTAGGTCTCCAAAATATCATTAATTACATCATAAATTCCATTTTTTTCTAAAGAGACCATGCAAGGCCCAAGGCACAAAATATCCTAACTCAATAAATGCAAAATAACTTCTAACATAAATTCTGAGCTAAATTTGGAGTGATTTGGCTCAAAAACCCTCAAAATATGTTTTCCATTAACTCCAAGTGTCTTTTTTTAATTTTCTGGCAAGGGCGCAGTGCCAAGACGAAGGGCACAGTGCCAAAACATGAAAAATAGGTCTTTTGCAACTAAGATTTGGAGGTCTTCCCGGTGTCCAACTGAGCTTTATGGTAGCTCATTGGAAAGCTTGTCCTGTCTACTTTCTATATATTTAGTTTTCAATTTGGTGCCAATTTTCCTACTCAAAAATGAAATCTCCCAAGACTGCTCAGGGCACAGTGCTAGCTCTGAAAATAGAGCAAAAAGTTGATTTTTTGCATGTTTTTGGAACTTTTGGAGTACCAGTTTATCTCCAAATGAGCTGAAATTTTGTGTGGGTGATGTAATTGGCCTAATGAACATAAAAATGAAAATTTTTCCTGCAATTGGTGCATCAAAAAATATCATAGTGCCAGCGGAGCTGAGCGCTTAGCCCTTCAGAATAGTCAAAATTTCCAAAAACTCAAAAATTTGCAAAAAGTTTTCAAAATGTGGAATTTCCTTTCTGATCGTGTCTCGGATGCTTGCAGGGATGAATTAGAAAGGATGTCAAGCTTTTATTTTCATTTTTCCTCCTTTAGGACTTGAATCTTTGCAAGGGATCTTTTGAGCTTGGCCCTTACAATCTTGTTTCTTAATGCATAATTCCTTGCCATCTTCTTTTGGAGGTCAAGGTCTCTCTTGGTATTCTCCAACTAACCCTCTAAGTGTATATTTTCCCTCTCTAGCCAAGGTTCCTTATCATACTCTATTTCCGTGGCAAGTAGCTCACTTGGAGTGTGCTGCTCTGCCAAGGTTTCCTCTTGCTCTCTCTCCTTGGCGAAATCTTTCTGCAAGCCAATTGTCCATGGCATCTTCATAGGAAGTTGTTCTTACTTTTATTCAGTGTCATCAGGAGTGCCCAAGACCTCTTCTAGCTTTGCCTTTGTCTTTGCAGCCTCTTTCTGAGATCTGATAGCTCTAATCTCATAGATAGCCTTCTGTGCCTCCAACTATTTGTTTTCAACCTCAAAATAGTGGATTACATTCTTAGGCCTACCTATATTGGTTTTCAAGTCCTTAATCTGAGAATATTTGCTTTTAAGCAGCATCTTAGTGATCCATTGCTCATTTTCATCATCACTATCAAGGTGAATAAGTTGAAACTCTTGTTCAATTTCATGCCTGTCTTATTCTTCTTCAATAATGAAATTTTCCTTGCCTTTGTCAAGCTGCTTGGTTGATGTAGAAGGCATGGCCCCTTGCCTCTTAAGGGCGGCAAATACATGCCTATTTCCCCTCTGGTACGTCAAAGGAAAAGGTTCAATTTTCACCATATCTATGCCACTTGTTTCACTGCCCTCATTTCTACCATCATCATTGTCATTATCATTGGTACCATCACTACTTTCATGGCTCTTTGACCCACTACCATCATCCTCACTGATATGTGCCTCACTGCCCTCACTGCTCTTTTCTTCACTAATTGATTTCTCATTATTTGATTCCTCATTTCTTTCTGCTTATTGATTTCTTCTTCATCACACTTTTCTACCTCATTGCCTTATTCATTGTTTGATGCACTAGTAACATGAGATGATGGAAAGGGATTGTGCATAGGTGATGAAGGAGGAGGATCATCATGATGTGAAGGACTGTGAGTGGATGGTGAGGTGGAAGAATCATCATGAGGTGAGTGAATGTGAGTGGATGGAGGAATGGGACGATGAGAAGAGGAAGGTACATATTTTTTTTTATGGGCTTATGGAGAAGTAAACACCTCATTGGAAATGAAGGTTTCCCAAGGAATACCTTTCTGCTACTGTTGGTGCATAACAACCATTTTAATAAGAGAGTGATGGAAGAGGCTTTGCATCTGTTGAGGATAGTCTCTCTTTTGTACAATATAGGACATTTTTTCAATGCCTCTATTGAGGTAATAGGTTAGGTACAACATCCTCACCCTAGTAAAGTGCATGAGCAGCCTAATGTGATAGGAGTAAATGCGAGAGAATATTCCTTCACATGTAAAATACTTCATAATGATTCTCATCATAGGTGCATATCTGTCAAGAAAATGTGAGAAAGGAAATATGGATTTATTGTGGTCTTTGTATCTAGGCTTTAGGTAGGGTTCAAAGTAACTCATGTCTAGGTTGGCCTACTTGAACCATTTCTCACCCACACTTTGTATGCCTTTGGCATTGGAAATAGCATCTGAATACAACTCAAAAGTGACTCCTGCAAGGTTAAATTGTTTCTCATGCAAGTTAATGATAAATAGCCTGGTCAGCTCAGGGTGTTTTTGCACCTATTGTACCTTCTCACAAAAATCAAAGCATCCTACATGCTTGAAACACTGAAAAATAATGGGAGATGCCATTAGCTCCCTTGTGTTGGGGGGTTCAAACCTATTGATTTTTCCACCTTTCTGCTCATGCCTCCTTGGAATTTGAGGCTCTCCACCACTGTCACTATCTCCCTCTCTTGAAATTTTGAAAACTCTGCCTTGAGAAAACCCTAGGATTGTAAATGGAAATGGAATGAAGAGATGGTGATGAAAAATGCAACTTTACAAGTGAATGAGATGAGTGAATGAGGATAAAAATGTATGAGATGGTGAGAGGCTAACAACTCAATGATAACCCTCTGTTATTATGTTCAAACTCTATTTTTTGAAATACTAGGACTGAGTGTGAAATTTAGATAAAAGTGGGTAATGGAATGGCAGCTTTTGCAAGTGGAGGGACCAGTTGAATGAATGGAATGGGTGTAGGGACAGCCTAGGTGAATGAAAAACCTTCAAACAGTGCAACCCCTAATTCACCGCTATCTTGACTGATACTCTTTATAGGCATATGAATGAGGCTTAAATAGTGATTTTAAGCATGAAGCCTTAGGGTGTGATTTAGGGTTTCAATTTATTTTAATTACAAATCACCAAAATGCTTGAAGATGGCCTTAGCGCATCCACTTACCAATCACCAGTGCCTTGTAGGACCTTGTAGGAAGTTTGAAATATTTTTGAGGTAGATTGAGTGGTGTTATTACTTGGAAGCCCTCCTGGCCAAGGGCACAACACCTAAGTTGAGGGCGCAATGCTCAATCCCAGGCACGTAGCGCTCAATCCCAAGCGCACAATACCAAAGTTTTCTTCACCGGGTGGCTGTTGGGAAAGAGAACAGCACTCTTCCAAGCACACAGTGCCTATGTAATTTGCATAGGGAGAAACTGTCAAACATGCAATGCTAGTTTTTAGGGGTGCAACGCCAGTCCAAGCACGTAGCGCCACAAAATTTTGTCCAATTTCAACTTGGAAAATCCCAAATTATTCACTCCTGAATGCTCTGATGGTCTTGTAATGCAACAATGATTTGTTTGAAGTGTTTAGATGTGATTTATAGGCTCATGAACTTGATTTTAACTTTGCAACCCACTTTCTCACTAATGTTATTTGACCTTTTTCGCTTGTAGGTGATTGAAGTGATGAATTAGACTCTCTTTTTTCTCCTGGAGGCATAAATTTTTATTTTGACAATTTTGTGATGATTGCACACAGTAGCAACATCTTCAAAAACCTATGTGATTTACACCATGAAACTTATCTTTTTCACCTTGGCTGGCAGTTTGTTGGAGTCATGAAATTTGTCTTTCCTTTTGATCCTAGAGACTTTGATATGTTTATTTTGACACATCAGTAGCCTTAAAAGCCTCCTTTACTTCCACCTTGGAGCTTAACCTCATATTTTTCTCATTTATACATGGCATGCTCATAAAACACCTATGGAGGATTCCTCATAGCAGCATTTCAAAACCCTCTTTTGCCTGCACCATGGAGTTCACTTCATCATTTCATCATTTAGGCAAGATAAACGCATTTTGACAAGTTTGGGATCTAATCACACAATGACATCTTCAGAATCCTTCCTTTGCTTTCACCATGAGGTTTAACATCATCATTTCACCTTCTCTGGTCACTTTTCCAAAACCCTAGGCATATAGAGTGTTTTAAGACAATCATCAGTGTTGCCTTCGAAGTTCTCTATAGCCCTTTCAAGTTCATTCATTTATGTCCAGTTCACCTCACCTTTTTCCCTATTTCATCAATATTTTTGATAGAATTTATTAATGTTTGGTTTTGTGTGCCTCCTCCAGGTCATTTATGTCATTTGATCATTGTTTGGCACTCTGTTGGACGGTCAAGTGCAAAAACCCTAATTCTCTACAAGAACAAGTGTTTTCTCTCTTCTTTGTTGCAAGTTGTCTTCATTTAGGAACAAACCATCTACCTTATCAATATCTTCTACTGATGGGAACTTCAACACTTCTGCAGAAGTGCCAAATCTTGTCCATTTCCTCATGTGCAGACTCTGAAACTGAATGGTAGTCTTCTTTGGAAACTTTTAGGTTTTTCCTGAATAACCATGTCTCAACATTCTATTACATCTGAACCAGATTCTAGGAAAGGAAAAGCAGATTTTGAAACACAAATGATGACCTTGGAACATATGAAACCCTAATTGACCTAGTGGGAGGATTATTTGACCTAGTTTTTGACTGAAAATTGGCTTGGACTCTTCAAGTGAAAAATAGAGTATTTGTCAAAGTCTTGTGTTGAAGATCCAAAATCCAATGTACTTGATTTATCTAAAGAGCCTACAGAGATGGTTTTGAGACCATCAAAGCTTGATGAACTTGGGGAACATGGGAATGAATAGGTTTATATGAAATCCTAGAGGGAAAGTGGGTTTTAAGGGTAGGGGAAAATAGGCCAATGAAGTTATAGGCAGGGAAGGAGGCTGAAAATGATAGGTAAAAGCCCATAAGGAGTTTGTAGGAGTGAAAGGGTGACCATGGAATGGAAAACTGATGAAATAGTGAAAAATTTTCCATAAGGATAATGAAGGCAGTGAGATTTCTAAAACTCACAATTTTCAAGGAAGGTTGTTTTCAAAAATCTACAACCAATCTTTAGTCATCTACCGATAATGAAAAATATTGTTTACTAACATCTCAGATCTTTCAATCTAAGAAAACCACCCTCTTAGGGCTTGCACTATATAGCTATTGGGGATGCAGAGCTGCTGCATGAACTAAAGATATGATAGCTACAATGATGTGCAATTAGCTCTATGCAAGAAGGGTTGATCCCTTCACTAGATCCTTAGGATAAAATCTCAAAATCTAGCTCCTTCAATCTCCTCCAATGAATATAGTTTCTGATCACTCAACAACTTTAGAAAAAGACGTTATAAGAGAGGAAGGCTCAATATCCTACTGCTAGATATGTCAATACAGATATAGAATGATGGAAACAATAGATACAATGTGAGGATATGATCCCTCATAGGATTTCCAGCTGGAATGTTGGAAAATTCCTTCCTCCAATATATCTACAGGACTAAACTCAGCAATCCTTGAAGCGACTGCTACTACATGGAGGTAAAACACAATGGCCTGAATGCCAGATATATATCTACTACTCCTAGAAGACTGAATATGAAGAGAAAAGTGAAGGATGAATCCTTCACTAGTTTCCTAGATGGAAAGCTAGAAAAAACCTCCTGAATATGGCACCAATGACTGATGAGGAATGTAGCTCAATAGAAAAACTTCCTAGAGTAGGAAAACAAGTCCCCCGTGGGTAAGGGTGGGATTTCTTCTCAAAAACACCATGTTCTAAACAACACTGCATACTTAGTTAAACAGCTCAAGCATGCATGGAAATGTCCTAAGACAAATTGAGATCTAAACAAATCAAAGAATAATCCAAGTATCCAAATCTACCTTCTATTGTACCTTCACCTTTATTATATAGATTATGATCCTTCCATAGCCTAGGCCCACTCCATAACTATGTTGTGCATGTGGACATAAGTCTCCATGGTTGACTGTGATGTTTCTTTATGTCCTCCATCATGTCTAAATGTGGTGATCACCCTCTCCATCATATGTGCATTAAATGCATCACTTCCTCCACTAACTTATCATAAGTGCTTTATGATCTTACTTTGAATGCACCATGATCTCAATTGACCTCTTCAAAGATCCTCGTGATTTTACATTTAAGATCCATGATCTTATTTTATTGTTTCATCCTCCATTATCTATCACATAAATGAGACATAATCTCCACTCCCTTATCATTAATGGAGCTTATCTACTACTCCATGATTTAGATCTAGATCTATAATATCCACATACACACATCAAAAAGTGGATTTTATTCATATTTGAGGATTATGGGTGCTTCCACCCTTTTATTTACTTAATTAATTAAGTTTATTAAGAACTCTAATATTCCAAATAAACATGTGAAAATTTTGGAATATTACAGTTTAGGGTTGATTGACATTATCAATTTGGTCGAAGTCCTTTGGGAGCCTTGGTAAGTGATACCTCTATTCAATGTGAACTATGACACCAAGTATTTCCCCACTTACATTACAAAGCCTTACCTGGAGTAAGAAATATGGTCACTAGTGTTAGGTCCCTGTAATTTGTCAGATTGGCAAGACCAAATAGACAAGGGTAACATCAAACCATCTTTGGAGTCCTAGAACCTAGCCTTCTTGGACTTAGAGAGGGTTGTCTCTATATTTGTATAAAAGATATGACTTCATTGATTTAGGATGCTGATTTTAGGCTAGTTATAAGGATAGGGTTTGTTTGTTTTAGTTTTTTTTGGTTGGGTTGCTTGTCAAGTAGAACAAATAGAGTAAGAGAGATTCAAACCATTGGGATATGGGGTCTATGAAAGGCTTGAAAATCACAACAATAAATCATGGGTGTTTCATAGGGAAAGTTAACAAAGCCAAATGGATCTTAATAACTTAGGTGGGTGTGAAATGAACATTAAGTTGTGAATTTAGTAGGTTTAAATGGAAATTAAAAATCCTTTAACATATACTACAACAAGAAGAGCTTTTAAGAGTACTATTCTTAAGAAAGAATCAAAGGATAGGGCGCACCATAAACTTATTTTACCTAGATTTATCAAGTAAACTTTGAGACAACAATCCAACAAACCCTAGAGAGCAGGGAACTCCTAATTTCTCTAGCTATTTACCTTTAGAGAAAGAAAACATTCAAGATAAAAAACAAGTGATGAATGAAGAGAAGGGAACTCCTAAATCTCTTCAATAAGCCTTTTAAAGACCTTCAAAGTGACTTTTAAAGATGGACTAAATGACAAGGAAAACCATAAACTTCTTTAGCCAAAACCTAATTAGGAAACTTCAAAGAAAAGGCCTTAAAAACAATGTTTTAAGCTACACCAAAGGACAGGGCATAACATAAACTTATTTGGCTTGGATCCATTAAATAATTTTCAAGACAACAATCTAAGTGGAATCAAAGAGCAATATATAATTCTTCAATCAGACCTAGCAGAGGAAAACATATAAACAACAGAAGGTAGACAAAATTAAGGTGCCTCTCAACAACATATCTTAATCTAAATTTTCTAATATTTCATAAGGGAAAAGATGAAAAATATGGAAAACATAAGGAAACAATAACTAAGTTGGAATAACATCACCATTTGACAAAGTCCATGAATCCTACAAATGTTCTTACTCCATTATCATTCAGTCCAAGACAAATTACAAAGCTTTAAAGCCAAAAAACTCTTCACCACTCAAAGTCTATGTGATTTTCATCTCAAAAATCAACCAACAACAATTATGAAGCTTAAATGCAGTATTTAACTGCAAAATGAGGAGGTGAAAGCTAGCTAGGGTTTGACAAGTCATTTATTACATATTTAAGGAATTTTGACCTTTGAGACCATGCAAGGCCAAAGGTAAAAATGTCTAAAACTCATTCATTGCAATAATAACTTCTAACATATCTACTAAGCTAATTTTGGAAGAATTTGTCCTTAAGGCTGCTCAAAAACCCTTATAATAACTCCTAGTGTCTTTTTTTGACTTTCTAGCAAGGGCACAGTGCCATTGGCTGAGGGCGTAGTGCCAGTGCAAACACGCAGTGCCAAGACTGGGAAAATGTCATGTTTTGTAGCTGACAATTGGAGGCCTTCCTGGTGTCCAAATGAGCTCCATGATAGCTCATTAGAAAGAATGTCCTGTCTATTTTACATATCTTCCTTAAATTTCTAGAATGGTGCCCATTTTCTTGTCCAAAAATTTCTTCTCCCAATAATTCTAAATGTGCAGTGCCAGTGTTGAAAAGAGGGCGGAAAGGTGATTTTTTGGTGGTTTTTGGCCTTTTTTAGGGACCAGTTTTGCTCCAAATGGTCTGAAATATTATGAGGATGATTTCTTTGGCATGAGGAACATGAATATGTTGAGTTTTTTCATTTTTTTTCCCCAAAAAATAATTCAGTTCCAGTGGCACAGCGCGTTTAGCCCAATTTCTGCAAGCCAAATTGTCAAAAATCAAAATTGTGCAAAAGGTGCCAAAATTGAAATTTTTCTTGATGATTAAGATTTAGAGGCTTGGATGGACAAATCAGAAAGGATATTGAGCTTTTCCTTCTCCTTTTACTTGGCTAGGGTTTTATTCAATTTTTTCTTCAACTGCTTGAGCGTCATGTTGCAGACCTTGTTTCTAGTGATGTACTTGTTAGACATGTGTCTAAGCATCTCATTGTCTTTTTTTCTTTATGGAGGAGCTTCTCAAGGTGTAGGTTAACTATGTCTATCCATACCTCTTTGTCATATTCAACTTCCTTATCAATATTTTCCTCAAAACTAAGCTTCTTTGCCTCATGTTTTTCCTGCTCTAAAGCTCTCTTAAGACCTCTTCTTCTTGGTCTTGACTTGATGGTTTGAGTATCATAAAGGTAAGAGTCATCAGGTGCCATCATTTCCTTAACCTTGATGTCTTGTCTTTTTTCCTTAATGGTTCTAATTCCATGATAACTTGCTTTTCCTTTAGTTGCTTGTTTTCTTGTTCTAAGAATGATTTGACAAATTGTGCTTTTGCCATGTTGTCCTGCAGTTCTTTGATCATGGCATCCTTCTCTTTGATGATCAGCTTTGATGCCTCATGACCATCTTGGTCATCCAATTCCACCTGTTAAACTCTCTCTCTCTCTCTTTCTCATGATGAAGGTCTTCCTTGGCATTTGTGCGTCTATACCATTGTCTTCTTCCTCAAACATGTTAAACTCTCTTTTATAGAACCATAGGGCTAATGTGAAATGAGATGAAAGGAGGGTAATGAAATGGAACCCTTGCTAATGAAGGGACTGGATGTTGTGACAAGCTTAGATGAATGACAACCCTCAAATAGTGTAATTACCTTTGTCTATCACTGATTTTCTTCAAGGAAGATTAAGTACGGATGAAACATTGATTTCAATCTTAAGACTTAGGGTTTATTCTTAGGGTTTTAATTCCATTCAATTAAATGATGATCAAAATAGCTTCAAAGTGGGTTATGACATGTAATTACCTCTTATCAGTGCCTTAGAATACTTGAGCAAAGATTTGAAGGATTTTTGATGTGTTTTTAGTGGTTGGAGGACTTAGAAACCCTCCATGTCCAAGTGCGCAACGCCAAGGTTGAGGGCGCAATGCCAAGATGAGCATGCAACACCCATTCTAAGCACGCAGCGCCAACATTTTTCAGAAATGAGTCTATTCGGGCAAGAGTGTAGCGCTCTATCAAGCACGGAATGCCACCTCCTAGGTGTGCAGTGCCTTCAGAAAATGCATGGAGAAAAAATGCCAAGGGCGCAACGCCCACTCCCAGGCGCGCAACGGCAAGCTAAACATGCAGCGCCAAGAATTTTTGCCCAAATTTTTCTTGAAAACTCACAAAATATTCTCCTCTGAATGCTCTTGGTCTTTTGAAAGATAAAAATGATTCATATAAGTGTGAAATGGGCTTTTATAGGTAAGAGGAATTTTATTTAATTATGAAAATCCACTTTCTAATGTTTGAAACCCCTTTTTTCCCTTTTTCATTGATATTCTTTAACACTTTTGTCTTGCAGGTTGATAAAGTCATGAAGTTGACTTTTATTTTGGTTATTTAGGCATGACAAGTTCATTTTGGCACCTTTGGGATCATTACACATAGTAACATCTTCAAAATCCTCTCTTGTTTCCACCATCAAGTTCAAGTCTTCCTTTCCACCTTCTCTGGCCACCTTTTCCAAAACCCTAAGTGTTTGTAGTCTTCACAGCAATCATTAGTGTTGTCTTCTATGTTCTCTATAGCCCTTTCAAGTTCATTCATTTATGTCCAGTTCACCTCACCTTTTTCCATATTTCTTCAATATTTTCTAATAGACTTTCTTCATTCTTGGCCTTGTGTGCTTCCTACATGTTATTTTCTACAAGTGATCACTGTTTTGGCACTCAACTGGACCATCAAGGTCAAAACCCTAGTTCTCTACAAGACCAAGTTGCTCCCCTTTTCTTTTTTGTAAGTTGTCTTCATTCAGGAGTAGATAGTCTACCTCATTAGTACTTTCTACTGATAAATATTTCAACACTCCTGCAGAAGTGCTAAACTATTTCCATTTTTTCATTTGAAGGCTTTGAGCTCAGAAGATAATCCTCTTTGGAAACCTTTAGTTCCTTCTTGAATAACCATTTCTTGACATTCTATTACATTTGAGCCAGATTCTAGCGAAGGAAAAGTAGTGCCTGAAATATCCAAGGATGACCTTAAACAATGTGAAACCCTAATGACCTAAAGGGAGGTCCCTTTGACCTGATTTTGACTGAAATTTGGCTTGGATATTTTCAAGTGAAAACAGAGTATTTCTATAGGTTATTACGCCCAAAATGACATGGGAGTGAGTTAGATATAGGAAACCCTAGAGGGAAAGTGGAGTTTATGGACAGGGAAAATAAGGCCAATGAGGTTATAGGCAGGAGAAAGGATGAAGATGAGAGGCATAATCCCATAATGGGTCTTTTTAAGAGCAATAGGTTGGCTTTCAGAAGACCAGCTGAGGAATAGTGAATATATGTATATAAGTATAATGAAGGCAGTGAGATTTTTGAAACTCAAGATATTCAAGGAATGTTTTTTTTATAAATCTATAAACATCCTATAGTCATCTAAAGATAATGAAAAATATTGATGACTAACGGTGGCTCCACTTTGGGAGGGCAGCTCCTTTCAGGAGGTGTCAAGAACCTCAGAGTTCAGATCTCTGATTTTGCAGATGAGATGCCTTACATGCTTGTTGATTTCCTTCATTTTTCAATGTTTATCTTGTTGTTGTTCTTTGACACTGTGATCTTACAATCTGAAAAGCATGATTGCTTCAATATCAATTCTACCTACCCATCATACTTTTCCTAACATTTTCTCTTCATTTGGGTGCATTTGGATTGGAAAACCCTGAATGTCATATTTTCTTTTAAAAGCATAAAAACTATCTATTTCTACCCTTATATCATCCAAAGGCTCAGATTAGACTGATGAGCCCTTTTTATTCTCTACCTAGTCTACTTATCTATCAAGGTTAAAAATTTTGACAGATTTTTATTCTCTAAGCTATCAACATAAAATTCAAAACATGACCAAATCAAGGTTGAGCAGTTTGATTTTTCATGAGCTGTGGCATTTTGGACAAGTTTCACACAGATTTATTTTTTGCACAAAGTAAAACTAGAAACTTGAGGGCTACAATTTGGAATTTGACATTCATCCCTCTCCTTTCTCTTTGGTTCATATTTGATCTTTGGGAACAAATATATTTTCCTAACCTAGTCTACCGATAAGCCAAGTTTAAACTATTTGGAAAATATTCATTTTCTAACTTATCGGTAAAAAATCAAAACATGTTCAATCATGGTTAAACTGTATAACTGAACAAGACTTCCCTTCCTTAGTGGCATTTGGACTTGCACACTTTCAGACATATTATTTTTTGGTATGGAGCTTTACCTCTTTCTTTTATCTGCCCTCTTTTCTCCTTTTCTTTCTTTTTGTGTTTATTTTTCTTCTTTTTTTATCAAAAAAAATCTAAAACTAAAAATATGCTCATAGTGTTGAGCTTATTTGCAATACCTATTTATCCTAGTCTAGCTTGGAGTCATATATTCACTAAGTGAACTCCTTTCTCCAATGAAGCCAATCAAGTAAGTGACTATATGATTGATTTTTATTCAGACTTTTAGGTATGCTGAAAGGCCACTCCCATTTTGCCTTCTTCTGAATAGTAGTGCTCCAAATTCTCTTTAAAATCTGCAAAAAACTGTTCCTAACATATTTTAGTCCCTCTTTAAATGCTTCTAAGGAACCAACAAAAGGATCTCTGAATAATACCTAGCTATGAGGATTTAAACCATGGGCTTCATCCAGGACTACTTCTTGTTCCATTTGGTTGTGCTTAGGATGCTTTTGAGAATGACACTCCACCTCTTCTTCACTTAAAAGAGGAGGCATTTTCCACTTTCTTTGGACAAAAACCCAGTTTCCCTCTTTCTCTCGTGAAGGCTGGTCATAAGGTTGAAGGTCTTCTTAAGCCTCACATGGCAATAGGTCTTCTAGAGGAGGAAGCACAACATTAGTATCAATCTATTCTATAGTTTCTGCTAGAAGAAATGTTTCAATGGAAAGGTCAGTAGTAGAACAAACAGAAATATTTTATTTACATAAAAATTTGGAGGCTGGCTGCCTGTTTAGAATCTGATCACTAGAAAATTTGTCCCAATTTCCAATGGCCACTTCGTTTCTATTCTGACACATAGTCATCGCAAGAGCGACAGTTCGAGGACGGGCAAAACGTGGTTTATCATTACGTCGCAATTCCGACACACTGACAAAGTGTCACACTACCGACACTTTTTCTGTCGCTTCCAAACAAGCGTCGCTCTTCTGAAGTTTCCCAAGCCGTCGCACTTCTGACATTTGTAAAATGTCGCAATTTTGACGAAATGTGGTCCGACATTTTGAACGTCGCTCTTCCGATGTTTGTAAACTGTCGCAATTCCGATGAAATGTGGTCTGACGTTTTGAAAGTCGCTCTTCTGAAGTTTTTATACTGTCGCTCTTCCGACATTTTTAAGCTGTTGCAATTCTGACGCCATACAAAAGTGTCACAAGACCGACGCAATGCAAAAGTGTCGCAAGACCGACGCGTCCCAGAAGCGTCGTAATACCGACGCATTCCAAAAGCGTCGCAATACCGACCCTAGGAATAACTGTCACAAGACCGATGAAAATCGTTCAAGACGTCAGAAGACCGACGCTTACAAAGTGTCGGTATACCGATGGAGGGTTCAATTTTTTTAAAAAAATGAAACTTTAAAACAGGACAGTAAATCTCCAATATTTGTTATGAATTGTGGGGGTTCCAATGACCGTGAAATATTAATATAATAAACCACCCCGCAGTGCTTCGACTATAAACAATCATATAAACATGGCTCTGTATTTCAAAAAACAAGTTTAAAATAGAAACAGGGCAACATTTTTTTTTTCCAATTGTTATGAACATAATTCGACTGTGAAATATTAATATAATAAACCACCCCGCAGTGCTTCAACTATAAACAATAATTTTTTTTTCAAAAGAGAAAAAACGTTGTTTTGAATATATTATATGAAGAAAAACAGTCCATGAAGTCATTAGATTTTCACATCTGAAGATTGGAACCCAAATATCCATCGAGAAAAGTGGAAGTCCCACCCAAGACAATGATAGAAAAATACGCCATGTCACATATAGGGACATGATATAAAACCCAGTAACGGTCCACATGGAGATTATCGACAATCTGAGAAAGCATCCAAATATACCCAAGGCATCTATAAGAAAGTGAAATAGCAGTATGTAGAATAGTAAAGCAACAGATAGAGTACCGACATCCATTTTTCCAAATACAAATTAAAGTACCCAAAATCCTTGAACAGAGAAAAAAGCTAATCATGTGAGGAGTGTGATATGTCCAAAATATAAAAGACCATCAGACCATATCAATAAACCAGCATCGCTAGTTTTGAAGGCAGAGTGATAACCTGTCAACACATAAAATAATATCATAAAGCGGATACAGGAAATGTGTAGAGACATGTACTGTTGATATCACGCCTCACATGATCATGACCGACAAAAATATACCTAAACCGAAATTCGATTATTGTGTTACCGGCTCGCTTGTTCCCGGAAATAAAAACCATCTGCAGAAACCCAGGCTCACTTGTAAGATCAGGCTCGCTTGATTCCAAAATTGGTAACCATCTGTTGCATCTGAGATGTAAGGTTCAGGCTCGCTTGTTTCCATTAGTAGCCCGCTATAGCATCCACCCTATTCATAGCAAAAATGTTCCTGTAGATATACAGAGAAAGAGTATAATACGTAGACCATATAAACATGGCTCTGTATTTCAAAAAACAGGTTTAAAATAGAAACAGAGCAACATTTTTTTTTCCAATTATTATGAACATAATTCGACTTTGAAATATTAATATAATAAACCATCCCACAGTGCTTCAACTATAAAAAATCATATAAACATGGCTTTGTATTTCAAAAAACAGGTTTAAAATAGAAACAGGGAAACATTTATTTTTTCCAATTGTTATGAACATAATTTGACCGTGAAATATTAATATAATAAACCACCCCCCAGTAACACGACTATAAACAATCATATAAACATGACTCTGTATTCCAAAAATAGGTTTAAAATGAAACGGGGAACGCTTGTTTTTTTCTAAGTAAGTTAATCTATTAATAACGATTAGGAATAAAATTACGACGCAATGAACAAAAACATTGCCCAGACTTATGGCAAATTTGTCATCAAAAAATCAAAAAAGAAGACTGCCCTCATATGGGGAAACCAGTCTTGAACGTTTACAGAATTCAAAAATATTACAGAGGTCCAACACAGTAATATAATCTAAAACATGCCCAATTAAGTGGGTTGCGAAGCAAGAAAACAAAATTAACCAAACTACTCATCCGGTGGTTCCTCGACGATTCGGCACCATCCTTCGGAAGGTCCAGGATCGCCAAGTTCTATCTCCACATTCACGCCACTGCTCCCCTCCTGAAGGCCCAAATGCTGGCCAGTTTTTTTGAGCTCAGACCCGTCGGACGGGTGCATTGTTCCTCCACTTGGGCCTCCTCATGGAAAACCACAGTGATTGAAGTTGTGATTTGTGGACGCTTCAGACAGAAATTAAAGGAAAAAAGCATAGTGCGCGTCGTGGGAGAAGGTGAAGCAGTGGGGAAATGAGGAGCAGGGGAGCCCATACGGTGGCCAGATTCTAGAACCCGACCCCGCCCACTTCTAGTGTTTGGATAGTGAACTGCGTAATAATCACTGGACTGGTCGGAAGACGACTCGGTTGAGGGGCTGGAGGGAGCGCGCAGGGGTTGACCTCTATTTCTCCCCCTGTGGCAACGCATCCTTTGATGCAGGCAAGGCATGGGTGTAGTCTCAGCAGTGGGCACAAGACGAGACGGAGAAGCAAGATTCCAAGAAACCGAGGAAGACAGACATAGACCAGACTGAGAGAAATGCAGATTAGCACCAAGGTCTAAGTAGCATTTCAGCTGGCCACTTCTCCTTCTCGTCACAGTGAGCAGGCAGTGTAACCCAGCAACCGGAGAGCATCTGCAATTCAAAGGTTGCGGCTCGTCTAAAAAACCATAGCGAAATGCCATTTTATCGACCCAACTGGAATGGCATCGAAGAACGCCAGTCATAATTAATCTCTCATTGATGAGAGCCGAAGGCCGGATCATATTGGAGCATGCAGAATTTTTAACAGGAGTGGAGGTCCGATCTTGAACAGCGTTAAAACTTAATGCGATTTGATGTGAAAACATTGGAACTTAAATATGGGCTGATTGAACAGCGTTAAAACTTAATGCAATTGATATGAAATCGCCACATCCATGTCCCATCGCCTTAAACGCCATCGAATGCACCCGCATCCGAGAACAGGGAAAATTTTGATTGAGGACATGTGGCAAAAATTGATTGGAGCGGATCTTTTTTTAAGCCACTCGCGCAGTGGAAATCTGGACCCGAAAAAGATTAGGGCGAATTTGATAAGAAATTCACGTCACGACTCTCTCTCCGTACGCCAGCCCAAATTCGGACTCGAAAAATATTAGGGCGGAATTCATTTGGTTTTCGCGTCACAAAATTGGCCGACGTCAGCAGGCTATTTTGGAACGCGAATTTGGTTTGAATTATGGTTTATCACTGTTTGAATTCTGGCGGGCTCCACGGCTAAAGGGTTCGTTTGAAGTTTTGACAAAGGTTTTGTTATATATTTTATTTTATATAACGCGTGGCGGAATAGTTTTATTGTTTGTTAAGGTCCCACACTGGTTTTGGTAATATTTTGTTTTAAATGCGACATATATATGTTTTATATATATATTTCATATATATATTAAAACATTTATAAATTGTGGACCCCAAGAGCATTTTAATAGATTTTTTATTTGCATAGTTTTGTTATGTTTTTAATATATGCGTTGCATATAAAAGAAAAGGGTTGTGAGCCTGTTTCGGAATGTAGTTGTAAAATTTATTACTATAAATTGCACCAGGAGGTGCAAGGGAACGCCGAAAGGAGGCAATAACATTACTTGAGCTCGCATTAGTGAGGCTCATTGACCTATTTGAGTAGAAGGATACAGAAATGGTTGTCAATCCCTCTCAAGCCTCTATAAATGGAATTGATATTGGTTGCCACAAACTGAAGCTTGTGGTTATTAACATCACTAAAGTTTGAGGCATGATAAACCAAGATACCCAATATTAGTGCTACAAATTCAAATCAGGGATTATTGTTAATATAAAGAAAATCAATTGCCCGATTTTGATAAACCAACACTAATCTCTGCACATAAGGCTGCCTTAGGACTCTCGAGGGGATATGAAACTCGGCATGTAGAGTAATGTCATTATGCAAAAATTCAACGCATGCCATGTTCATTGGACAAATAAAATATGGAACACTACACAATTAGAAAATGACATTGCAATAGCAAGTCAACAGAAGGTCAACACATGCAAGGACAAGTGGGTGACACTGTTCAAGATTATGTCAGTGATGACGAATCGGAACAGTGTCTTGAACATAAACCCAAAAATTTTCCATTTCCTTTTAAGAAACCAACACAAATTATGCAACACCTATACAATTGAGTAGGGATAGAATAATGTGAAAGAAAAATTAAGGGAAACTCTGAATTTCCATATACACTATTCAAATAAGGAGATACTTCAAAAAAATAAATTATGAAAGCAATAACAAGAAAGCCATTCAAAAACTGTCAAATTTTGAATTTTAGAAAGAATGCCCTCAATTGAAAAGTCAGATATAATCCATCTACAACTTTAGACTTCCAATATAACAAAAAAAATATCTTAAGCACATCCAAATTTAAATATATTTAAATATGTATCAGGTGGGAAACCTAAAACAACTCTAAACTTGGTCTGTAACCTAAACTTCTTCCACGACAGGTTCAAGTGACTCCCAAATTCAAATGCAGGATTCTACAAGATCACGGTAGTGCTTGGCATATTTTCTCTGTGCAAGGAAAATAAAACAATAGAGCATTTTCTTTGAACCATGCTTGAGCAACATGCTGAAAAGATGCCTTCCATAGGTTTGTATCATAGTCTCAAAGATGTAAATATTGTCAAAACCACTGTCATGGTCTTGTAGGCAAAAAAGCAATGGGCCATTCTCTTTAAACCACGCCTGACTGAGCAACATGCTGAAGAGGTGCCTTCCTCAGGTCTGTATCTGTCTCTCAAAAACATTAATATGATCAAAATCACAACCACGGTCTTGTATATCCCCAGAAACCTACAAAGAAACCGATATGTGCCAAGGAATGAACCGTCATTAGCTAACCCAGAAGAGTGCCACAACTTACACAATAATTATTAGGATAACAACTTGTTTGAGGGCCAATCAACAAATAGCATAGCACCATTGCTTCGTTGTGAAATCACTGCAAATATGTAAGAGGGTTACATGAGTATTGGTTGACACCTGAAAGGAATTAGATATGTGTAACAGGGGAACAAAAAACATAGAACGAAAAATAAAGGCAGAATAAAAACTAAGAATGCATTTTCAAATTTTTTTTGTGTTGTTTTATAACAATGACGAATGGATTTCAATTTTATGAAAATAAGAGAAACTAATGAAATATTAAGGATAAGATAAAAGAATGTGACAGAAAATGAAAGATTTAGGTTGATCAAACCTGATCACCCACCTTGGATACACTACATAAGAGAGAGAGACGAGAAAAAGGACCTCCTAAATGAGACAGCAGAAATAGGAACAAAAGAACTCAATGAGGATGACATGAGCTAAGTAGATATAAACAGTAATATTTTTCCATCCTCAAATCAAATACAAGTTCTGCTTATTAAAGCATATCCTAAAGATGAGTATTTATAATGAGATCTCCATGCCGAAAACTCCACGAGTGAATTCTATGAAAATTGGAAACTATTGGCTTGCCACTAACTGCCAAAACAAAAACACTTACAACCCATGACTTAACATGCTATATTACCTAGAACAAATGGAGGGTTGTGAAGTATCACAACACAGTGATTTACTCAATGACCTAAACAACAAAAGTCTAACCAAAATGCTAATGAATCTAGCATACATGTAGTCAATGACCTTTGAGGATAATATATTATAGATTCAACATGTTAAAGTTTTCATTGTCTGCTAGACAAGGGCATGAAATAAAAACTGAAGAACAATGTAAAAAATATCCCCTAGGCATTTATAGATATGTTTAACGAAAGAAAAGGGAGAAACACATCAGTCAGGGTTACCCTTTAGGTTGATGCCTTACGAAAAGGTTAAATGAAAAAGTCATACAACTTTGTAAGACTACCTCTTGAATAGTAATGTTGGTATAATGCATTAGGTGAGCTTTACAGAGTCTGTATTAGGGAAAGTCCAAAGCCTTCCAAGCCATATTTTTCAAGAAAATTCTAAATATGCTCACGGGCATGAAATATTCATTGGATTTTAGTTAAGCTGTTATAAAAAAATAGACAATAGAACTCAGCTTGAAGAGATCTCTGCACCTCATAAATGGTATATTAACTCTATTACTAGATTTTTTTTTTTCTATTTTCTGAAAGTGCAATCTGAGATCGAGAATGTGGTTTAAATAATGAAGAAAAATAGATTAACTCATGTATAGGATATCCAAAAGGAAAATTTAGTTTTAATGCTAAGAAGAACAATACCAGATGTTAATATACACAGCCAAATGATTATAACCACTATTGTAACTCACCATTTGTTTATAATCAGAGGACTGCTTCACACTGCTTGATATGTCCTCAATAACTTCAATTAAGACTTTTCTATCAAAGTCACTTAAAATAAATCATAGTAATCTGCTTATTGTAGGTTGTGTGCTAGTTCACAGTTAGCAAGACCTTGGTCTATATATAAGCTTATTTTAAGCAACGATTTGACAGATATCAGTCCAAAAACCAGAATCTATGGATTTGTTCCTAATTTATTTCAGCCTAATGCATAAATTAATCTAGAAGTGCAAAATGGCCTTTAATCTATAAATTTGCATTCTAAGTCTTATTAAAAACTCGGCATAAAGACAACATTGTAGAAACACAGTATAAAAGAGAAATAAAAAAAATGATGAGAATGATACAGAGAATTACCGTGCAATATACAAGGTTTCCTTAAACCTTAAACCTTCCAATTCCTTACGCTGAATGTTCAGTCATTTCACATATAGCTAAAGAAAATAAACCATGCACTCAGGTTGTCAGAACTGTACAAAATACATAATCACCAATAGTTTCTATAAAGAAAAATAATTTCTGATTATTTGCTGCATCAGTTTGGAGATATTCTAGTTAGATCGAGGTGATAAACTCTACAAGGACAACATTAAAAGTGGATTACTATGGAAATTATCTATTGTGGGAACAAATAGAAACCTTGATCTATTTAACATCTGTTTCGCTTTACTTATCATGATTCATGGTGTAGACATTTAGGAAATGAATGATTGTATTGTGAGATATTCAATCCACAG